>BQNB010001005.1:27590-130090 GCA_026074375.1 Tanacetum coccineum
TAAAAGCAATCTGAAAAAGAAAAAAAAACTAACTCGGGTCAGTCGGGTTGACCTGAACCCGAATAGGTAAAGCATTTTGAACCCGATACCCTACCCTATTTCGAATTCGGGTCAATCGGGTTGAGTTCGATTTTTAACCAGAGTAACCCGACCCAATTAGTCTTATTCGGGTTCGGGTTCGGGTTCGGGTTCGGGTTCGGGTCCGGGTCGGGTCAGGATTATTGACACCCCTAATTGCGATGAAGACGATGCTAATCAATTTGTTCTATAATTTAACGAACATGCAAGTCGTTTCATCAATAATTTGAATATGATGCAAGTTATTCGGTTTTCATTTTTTTTAAAAGGATACACGTTTGTATGCTGGGACGAAGCCAGGACCAAATATGACCGGGTGCACATTTTTTTTAACCATAAAAAGTGAATTTAAACGAAGATTTTATTAAAACGATAAGACTAGAAACACTTTTTGATTGATCAAGTGCATTTATGATACATTTGGGAAAAATCGTTGTTTTTCTCAAATATTAACACTATATCGAAAAATCCATAGGTGTCCCGGGCACCCGCGGGACACCCCCTGGCTCCGTCCATGTTTGTATGTATCGAGTAATCTTAAGATGGAGAAGATGATATGATAAGTATTTTTTTTCCTCTTTCATCTTATGATGTTTTAGGAAAGCAATTCGTTTAAAAATGAGATGTATTTTGATTAAAACATATTTAATGCAACGCGATAGAATTTGCATAATAATGGTGGATGTGGAACGATGCATTGTATTTTCCTGATGCAATATGAGAATTTAGAACTATATGTGACATAATATATTGAACGGATGTCGATCGTAGTATTGAAGCAGATGATAAATAAATATGAGAAGTAATTATCTAGAATAAAGTTTAGAAGGAAAATATTTTTGGATGCATATATTGAAATCGCCTAAAAATACGGGATGCATCAGTTTCACAATGTTTCCATATACCTACAATACCCTTGATGCATGAGACACGTGGCAAGATATTATCATGTCTTACCTTTTTCTTTTTAAGGAAGAGAACTCTTTCCAAGACTTTTAAAGAGTTACACTGTGTTTTCGAGATTAAATTAAAGAAGAAAAAAAAAGAAAAAAAGGGGAACAAAAATATATTTGTGTTCTTGATTTTTATTTTAATAAGAAAGGAAAAGAAAAGGAAGAAAAATTTGAAGGTTTTTTATTATAAATCTTTCCTCTCATATTTGAGCGGATTGGGAAAGAAAGTGTTTATATTGACAAATTTACCTTTATTTCTTCCACCACAGAGAGTCTTAACCACTGTGTGATCTTCATTTTTTCAAAATAAGAAACTAATAAAAGTCTTACTGCAAAATGACGCATCGTTTTTTTTATTTAGCGATTATTAGGACTAGTGATTTCTTGGGCTTTCTTGGGTTTGCACATGAGCCAATTATATTCATGACATAGACCAACATATTTTTATGCGCATTTTTACTTGTTAGTTTGATTAAAGAATATTTTAAATAAAAAGGTATATTAACCACAAATGGCTTATTAAAAAAAATTATGTTAGTAGCAGATATTTTGTTTAAAGGGCATAAAAGTAAATTTTTATGTTTCTTTTCTTTCTTTCTTTCTTACTAATTTCAAACTCGAGAACACAAGATGCATAGTAATTTTTTTTTCACTATCTTTTGTTTTCTTTTGTTTTCATTCCTTTAATAACTCGAGAACATAGCGTGGGCTTGTTTGTTAATTTTTTTTTATTAAGTTACGTTTAATTAAAAGATGACTTAATGCAGACAACCTCAGTTTTATTATTTAATATTATTAGTCGTATTTCTCTATTAAGACACAAACAAACAGTTTTCACATGACTTAATCAATTTAGTTTTTTTCATATTAAGTCAATTAAGTCTTTATCAAACACCACCTTAATGTATTGTAGACGCTCTTATATAAAAAAACATAAAAGCATTTGAAATGATTATTTACATGTAAGAAGGACTGAGCTGATTAATTTCTACCTAAATAATGTTACTAATTTTTCTAAGTTATGATAATTTTATGAGAAAATGACAAAAATTTCTCCTTTTACAAGCATACTTAACGAAATACCTATTTTTCTTCAAAAATTCCAAAATACCAATAAAATCCGCAAGGTTTGAGACATTTTGCGGAATTTTTGAAAATTCGCAAGGTTTAACTTCGAAATGTCAATTCTTCGGAATTTGAAAATTGCTCCCTTTTTCTTCTGCTTTCACGCTTAGTTCAAAACATGAAAGTTGTAGAGATCCATTTTCTACTGTGGAAACTAGAATGGGTGGTTGAATAGTTTAAACGTTTGTTTTGCGTTTTAATAGTTTACTTTCAAAAATGTATAGATCCGAGTTATATGTTCAATCAAATCACAATATGAACAAGCAATAACTATCTAAACGCCTATAAACGGCTTACTTATGCAAACAATTGTTTCTCCGTTTATTTTTCTTTTACAAAAATCGTATATTACGACGTATTTTGCAATTCCATACATTATATCCCAAAGATGAAGTTCTCATTTTTTTCCGGTGTATCACACACATTATGATAGTGAGATATCATATTTGTTCATATCTAATAAATCATTGTTATATGTTGAATAAGGCCACACCCATTTTATGAGAAAAAGAAACATTTTTTTTCGTAAAAGTAGTAAACCATTACATTAAATCAAAAATAGAAAACTGTGATTATTTAGAGAAAATGACAAAAATGGTCATCTTTTTGTTTGGTGGTGCACATTGTATGAAAAAAAAAAGAGTTTTTATTTTATTTTAGTCTTGTGCGATCGTTAAAATATCTGAATTTTGACAAGCGTCCCGAAGGTAGGTGTGGTTTTTTTTCTCGACGGAAGTGACATTTTATGCGTCCATGATGTGTTTTGCTCGGCCTATGTGATGTTTGATACATCACTTTTGTTTTTTTTTCCAAGTGTGGGTCTCACTTTGCATATAAAACAAAAGTGATTTATCAAACATCACATCAGTTGAACAAAAAACACTATGGTCACACAAAACGTCACTTCAGTAAAAAAAAAACTCACCTATCTTTTAGACACTTATCAAAATTCAGGTAAAATCGCAAACAGTTGTACAAGATTAAAATTAAAAGTTAATACTCCATGATGATGCATTAAAATATGGGATAGGTCATTAACACCCTTCTTAGAGCCCATGGTATGTGACGCCTGTGATCGGCTTTGTGCATACGTGGCTCCGGCGTTGCCGGTGTCACCATACTCACGTTTGGCGTTGGCCAACACCGTTGGTCTCGGAGTCGAGCCACCAACGCGCGTTAGTGTTCAATTTTCTTTTTTTTTCTTTTAAAAAATTGAGTGTGTGCGTAGTGTGTGTTTGTGTGTGTTTTTTAAGTGTGTGTTTTCGTATGTGTGTTTTTTTGGTATAGAGAAGAAGAAGAACAGGGGAAGAAGGGTGGTGTAGGTCCAATTTATTTATTTTTATTTTTTTTTGTTTTTAATTTTTTTTATTTATAATTTATATTTTTATTAAATAATGAAATATTTAGTTAGAATTTAGTTTGGTTAAATAAATAGAAAAAAAAGGTGGGTCTCAAAAAGTTACTCTTTACTACATGTTGCCACCAAACTACGCATTATCAGGTATGAAACAAATTAAGAATGATTATCATACTAATGTTATGTATGACATTGCAAAAGTTGCTGGGAAGCTACAGATTTTTGTTGCTCATACTCCCATAGATTTAAGCACGGTGTTGATTCCAAACGATGGTTCTTTCGAACAATCATTAGCAGGTGTCATTTCTGAAGAAACTAAAATAAAACTAGAAGAATCACTCAAATATCTACATCAAATGCAGAAAAGAAAGAATAAAAAGTTCGATTACTATGGCTTATGGGGTGAACTAGGTTTTATTAACAAAACAAAACCTCATACACCCTACACGCAAACCTTTTTCAATTTTGTGGTTCATAATAGTGGTCAGTTGGTGCTCGATGAAACGAATAACACGATGTACGTCAACGGTGGAACATTCAACATCAACATTCCAAGAATGAAACTAGCAGATCTGAAACAATATTTGTTAAATATTTTGGGTACAAACATTCATGCTTTTTATTATAAAATACCACACAATGGATTTTCAGTAACCGTTAAGCTTAAAAACAACTATGATATGCATGTAATGTTTGATATATGTTAAGCACAGTACAAATTGTAAATCTACATTGACCATATTGGTGTCAATTTTGTTATACACAAATAAATTTTCCCAAATGCTAGCTTGGCAGAAATGATGAACCATGTCATAACTAACTATTCAAGTGAAAATGAAGGCATTATAAGGCAGGAAACACAAAATGATTACACTTTCGACCAATTGGTTGAGTGGGCGGAACAAGAACACTTTGAATACGAGGAAACCAAGGTATCATGTCCGAAGATAGATCTAAGCTCTATGTTGATTCACAACAATAGACCAAAGGAAGAATCATTCGAAGGTATCATTTCAGAAGAACAAAAAAAACAACAAGATGAATCACTAAGCTATCTATATCAAATGCAGAAACGAAAAAGTAAAAACAAGTTCAACAACAACATTTGAAGAATCATTTGTAATAATATTCATGTAACTCAATATGTATTAACAATGTTTTTTCAATGTACACTTTTTGTTCCTCTCTTTCATAATTAAAACAAGTGAATGACAGTTGATAATGCGTGTTGAATGAAAATGCAAATTATCACTTATAAATGTATGATATATGTCAGTGTTTTTTGACTATTCCAGTATCGTGACACAGACTTCACATTCTATTTCCCCTATATTAACTATGCTATCATCTACAATAGAAACTTGTCTCTCATACACACATTTCTTCTCTCCACTAACATACTACATGGCTTATGGAGAAAATGAGGCACGTCAAGCAATTGTTTTAAAACTACAAAGGGAGATTCAAGCTGAGGAAACACTAGCACATCAATTATTGTGCAACTTAACACGTCATACAGAGCAAATGCATATATGTTCGTTACAAATAACAAAGTTGCAAACTCTGCCTACAACAAGCCGTAATACCTACGGATTACATGCTTTACTAATGACACTTGAAGCGGATATCCGTACCACAAACATTATTCTACGAACAAGACAACAATTGTTGAGGAGCATTTCTGCAAAGCAAAACTTCGTTAACAATTACATGGCAATATAGATGCTGTTGTTTTGTTTTCAGTTGTGTTAAATAAGGTTGTCAATCAAATAGATTGTATGTGGTTTAATTGCTATGTATACAAGTTTTTTTCAATATATGATGTGAATCAAATACTTTTTATTCATAATGCATCAATAACTTTTTATACATTATGCATCAATTACTTTGTTAATTCATAAAGAAATCAATTTTTTTTCATAATTCATCAAAAAAAAGTATTTCAATCAACCTGCTGTCTATCACTGCACATTTCACGTGATTTATGACATGATTTGACAACACAAATTTTTTAACTTTAACATATAAGACAACTCAATGACAATGCTGTCTATCATTTCAAATTACACGCGATTTACTAAAGTATCTGACAAGTAATTTTTTATAAATAGACACATATTTTAAGCACTCTACCACAAACATTTTTTTCATTTCACACAGTTATATAATTTATCCTTTATCTTTTCACATTTTCTACCATGGCTAGTAACCAGAAAACGTTAGGTTTAACTGTCATTATGAAAACTTACAATAAGCACTTGATGAAGAAGCTATTTTGGATGAACAAAATGTTAGCCTCGAGGCATTCGCTTTGCTGATAGGTTACAGATCGTAGGGTAGAAATTAACAATCTGATGGCATTGCACGATCACCCACTTATCGATTACGCAAGCAGGCACGAAGAGGATGCATGAACAAGGGTCGACAAAAAAAGTGTGTAAAAATTGAAAGGCGTCAGGGATGAATTGCTAAGGAGCATGAAAGAAAAACGACAGTTGATGACGAACTACAGAAACATGTAAAAACATTATTGCTTAACACCAGTTTGCTAACCATGTATGTCGTTGTGTGTTGTTGTTTTTATGTTTTCATATCGTCTAAATAAGTTTGGCCATGACTCCCACTAGAATGGCTGGACCCAACCTGGTTGTGTGGGCTTGCTACGCCTTCTGGGCTAGGGGCCATGTAGCCACAAATTGCCGTTCCAAAAAAAAATATAGGTTTAAAATTTTTTCAATTTTTTTTAACAAAATGACTAACTGACACACTTTGCACTATTGTATCTTATGCATATTAAAACTAATTTTAATAAATTTTGATTCATTAAGTAGAGCTCATCAAAGACTACACAGATAACCAAATAAACTATTTTAAATAAAACATTTGAGTATCAAAATATGTACGCAAAAATGCCCGAGATCTTGAATTTCAATAAACAAAACATGGTATACCCTAAACCCTAAATTTATAACTCACCAGACTTGGAAAAAAAATAAAATAATAATCACATGTAAATCGCGTCCTACCTCGCGCGATCCGCGTTTTTTTTAATTATTCTCATGAACCAATAATCCTGCGACACGTATGCAAAAGTAAATCGCGATTGAGCTCGCGCGATTCATATGGTCATTTTAAAGAAAAAAAAAACTGTGAGGGTCATTTTTAGGTAACACGATTTTCAATTGGTTAGTGCGAAAATTTTTGCATCTTATAAACCATGTGGCATTATGCACAGCCAATAACCCATCACATCACTCACGATTAGTAGGTATGTGAGGTGAATCAAATAACGTTATTAAATAGCTCTATTGAATTATTTATGCTATAAAAATAGATAATCAAATGGCATTCATTCTGTTGAACGTGTGACAGTATTATTAACAGCATCAAATGATTAAACTTCGTTTATCTATGCTCAATACTTAATTATGAATAATCTAATAAATTAACCAGGTAATCTGGAAATTGTTTGTTAAACTAATACGATTCATTAGAGCATCACAATGTACAGCTTTTGCAAAAGCTTGATACTATGTAAAAGAGTCATTTAAAAACATTTTATAGTTTTACAAGTGATTGATAAAAAAAGCAATAAGTTATTTTTATTGAATGGGTTATATTGTGAAATAAATAAATTGATATAAAAAGTTATGCATTAAATGTTTCTAAGTCTGTAAATATTTGATGCAATATTGATGCTCTTAGACACCACACCAGCCTAGCCCCAAAAATTGTCCGGCGCCACTTAAGTGGCGTGCATTGAAATTGAGAGAATGCCAAAAAAATAAAAAATACCCCGTTTGAAACCACTATATTGTTAATAAAAAAAATCAATTCAAAATTAACCTTTTAAAACGCTATATATTACTCCATTTAATCAATTTTTACAAAACTTTCTTTGCCAAAACAAAAAACTTTCTTTCAAAAAACATGAGTGATTCATCCTTTTCAATGCGTCCGATCTCAATGATCAAAGTGACATTTTGTTGATTATGCAAGCTATTCAATACGAGCAATTGTTGCAACAACAACAAGCTGAAAGTTCACGTACCCGTAATCCAATCTTCCGTGAACGTGATATTGCTGAAGCACGTTTGATGGCCGACTATTTTAGTGATAACCCAAAATATTCGGAGTACTATTTTAAACGTCGGTATCGTATGAGCAGCAAACTACTTTTAGAAATAGTCTAAGGTATTGAAACTTATATTCAAATTGTCGATCTTCTCCTCGAGATTTTAAATTATGTGTAGTCCGATCCGATGCTAGGGTCAAATGAGTTTGAGCATATTTGGCAACGATATCAACAACATAAACAATATCAACAAGAAAATTAGTTTATTAATAATTTCATGTATTTTTTAATTTTCGTATTGTTTTTTAAATTTTTATGCTTTTTTTATTTTTTGTATTGTACTTTTTAGTTTTATTTGAATGAATGAAATTTAATTTGTTTGAAAAATAAAATAAAATAATGTGTGAGTGGGGCCAAATAACATGTTATGGGTGAGGAAGTGTTTTGTGTGTGTGAGTGTTAAAAATGAATAGCGGTGGGTTATAAAGATCAACCCTAAAACACCATTTGTACCCTTTTAAATTTTTGCTTTTTTTTTATTTTTTTATAATTTTGTTTATGTTATAAAACTGTAAAAACGAAAGTGCGAAAAAAATATAAAGTTTAACAAGTCAAAAGTATGAAACTATTAAAAAATACGGAACAGAAACTGATAAAAAATTATGTTGCACTGTAAACAGGAAGACAAAAAAAAATAGTACGAAACATTTGTACTTTTTTTGAGTCAAGAATGTACCAATAATAGCAGCCCAAATGAATATGCTAAGGTGTCACTGAAAAGACAATAAAAAGTGAAAATTGGCATGTTATGATAGTTTATGCTTTTAGTTTATTAAAAAAACTACAAAAATAAATATTTTCAACTTAATTTTCATAAAATAAATTTTAATACTCTCTTTTTTTAACAGAAAATTTTAATACTCTCATTTTAAAGTTTTACACTTAGTTTTGAATTATATTGGACAATTAAAATACATTGTTTTATACTAGGGTTCAAAGAGAGAAAATTAAGCTCTTAAATACTTGTGCTTTTTCTTTACATTAAGTCAATTTTGAACAAATTTTATCATGGTTCTTCTAACTTTTGATCGGGAGTTTATACAAGATTATTGCTAAAATCTTGGCGAACCGATTAGTTAGTGTGCTTGGTGATCTTGTCAATGAGGTTCAAACAGCTTTTGTGGCGGACAGACAAATCCTAGACGGTCCATTTATTCTTGATGAGGTTCTTCAATGGTGTCGTAGGAAGAAAAAACACGCTCTTATTTTCAAAGTTGATTTCGAGAAAGCTTTTGATTCGGTCCGCTGGGATTTCGTGGATGATGTGTTAAATAAATTTGGTTTCGGTGAAAGATGGAGGACTTGGATTCAAAGTTGTCTTAGATCATCCAGGGGGTCCATTCTTGTCAACGGTAGTCCTACGGAGGAATTTCAATTTTTTAGAGGTCTTAAACAAGGTGATCCTTTATCCCCTTTTTTATTCATTCTTATTATGGAGAGCTTGCATATTTCTTTTCAACGTGTGGTAGATGCGGGTTTGTTTACGGGGATCAAAATTAATTCCATGGTGAATTTGTCTCATTTGTTTTATGCGGATGATGCAATCTTTCTTGGCCAATGGAGTGAGCTCAATATCGATTCGTTAGTTCGAGTTTTGGATTGTTTTTTCCGGGCTTCTGGTCTTCGTATTAACATGTGTAAGAGTAAGATTATGGGTGTTAACGTTGAAGATGGGATGGTTAAAAACGCGGCTTCTAAACTTGGGTGTCTTGTCCTTAAGACTCCATTCACTTATTTGGGTACGAAAGTTGGGGGAAATATGTCAAGGAAGCAAGCTTGGAAAGAAGTGGTGGACAAGGTGTTATCTCGTCTTTCTAGATGGAAGATGAAACTCCTTTCAATCGGAGGCAGACTCACTCTTCTTAAGTCCGTGTTAGGATCTATGCCAATCTTCCATATGTCCATTTTTAAGGTTCCCTCGAGTATTCTTAAATCTCTTGAATCTATTCGTAGTCGGTTCTTTAATGGCCAGGATCCGAAGAGTAACAAAGCTTCTTGGGTAAAGTGGAACAAGGTCCTAACTCCGAAGGATAAAGGGGGTTTAGGGGTATCAAGCTTGTTTGCCCTTAATAGAGGTCTCATGCTCAAGTGGGTTTGGCGGTTCTATTCTCAGAAATGTTCCTTATGGACTAAAGTGATTAAGGCTATTTATGGGGAGGACGGGAATTTGAACAAGGATGTTTCTGGTGGAGTTCGAACCTGCTGGACATCGATAGTTCACGAAGTAAGGGTGTTACAAGGTCGGGGTATTAATGTTGCAGATTACATCCGATTGAAGCTGGGGAATGGGGAGAACACGCGGTTCTGGGTCGACAATTGGTATGAAGGCGGTGTCATCAAAGAGCTGTTCCCACGTATGTTCGCTCTTGAGTTGAATAAGAATGCTACTGTTAGTTCGAAATTGAATGCGTCAAGTTTAGATAACTCATTTCGAAGAAAAGCGAGAAGTGGAATTGAAGAGATGCAACTTAACTCTTTGGCTGAGATTTCTCGGATGACTACTCTCGTGCCTTGCGAAGATCGTTACGTTTGGACGTTAGAAAGTGATGGGGTCTTTTCGGTGGCTTCAATTCGAAAGGAGATTGATGGGAATCGGTTTCAGGATGTTAGTTTGCCGACTAGGTGGGTTAAATCCGTGCCAATCAAGGTGAATATCATAGCTTGGAAAGTCAAATCTAACGCGCTCCCAACGCGTTTTAATATCTCTCGTCGTGGAATGGATATTGATTCGATTGTTTGTCCCATTTGTAATGCCGGTGTGGAATCGACAAACCATATTTTCTTTCAATGCGTTGTAGTGAGACAGATTATGCGTAAGATATCTTCTTGGTGGAATATCGACTATTCGGATGTGAATTCTTACGAGGAATGGCAAGTTTGGTTGGTTTCTATTCGGATTCAATCCAAACTCAAAGGCGTTCTTGAGGGTGTATACTATGGTTTGTGGTGGTATATGTGGAACTTTCGCAACAAGCTTCTGTTTGATAAGAAGATCCCTGAAAAGGCGCTGATATTTGATAATTTAGTTTCTAGTTCTTTTTATTGGTGTAAATTCAGATGTAAAGCGTCGTTCAAGTGGGACGATTGGCTTAAGAACCTTTATATTGTTCTTGTTTGATCTAGCTCATTTCTAGTGTTTTAATAAATCGCCGTTCAAAAAAAATAAATTACTACACTTTATTTTGCTGACATGACAAAACCGAACAACATATGGTCGAGTTGAAAAATATTCCATTAACTGTATCAGAAACTTTTACTGCATATAATTGGGTCACGGATGCTATATACTAGGGAGCAACTATGTCTAGAGTAGATAATATTAACCGCAAACAAATACAACTATTTTCACTATGTTGGTTTATAAAAAAAATTTATAAAAAATTAAAAAGTTTTAATATTTGTAGACCATATCAAACATCCACTTCAAATTTGTATGTCATAATGAATTCTATAATATTGAACTTTTTTGTAACTTATAGGTGTCATAACACCATAACATCATTTTTTGGGTGTCACGTCAGCTTAAACACCATAACACCAAAAAAAAAACTCAGGTAACCATAACACCAAAATAACACCACTTTTTGGGCCCCACTATATTTATTTTCCATAATTTTAAAACTAACTAAATACAAAATAACATTTTTTTAAAAAAATTAAACAAATTAATATTAGGAAAAAAAACACCCCACTTTAAACAAAACCCACTTTTCAAAAAGCCCACTTGAAACGAATAATATATCTTCGTCTTCCTCCTGTTATACCTGCAAAAAACACACACACATTTCACACTTCACACACACACACACACTAAACACACACACACTAAACGCAACACACATAATCAAATTTAAAACGAAAAAAAAGAAGAAAAAAAAAAGAAAATTGCCGGCGTTGCAGCGTGGTTGTGTTAACGTGGGCACCAACGCCGTTCGTCCTTTTCACTTTTCGGTGTCATAACGCCGGAAACGGCGTTGCCGAGACCCCAACGGCGTTATGACACCTAGCCATCTTAATGTATTTGATAAATGTGAGATGTTAATAAAACTTAAAAAGTTTGATACAAAACATAAATACGTTTATAAAATAAAAATGTTTATAATTAAATATTATAACACAATTATAAAACTTTTATAAAATTTACCATAATAGATGACGAACTACTAAACCATATCTTCCGTTCCATCTTGAGTTTTCGTTCATATTTTAAGTCCAATGTAATGCTTACCTTTTAATCCCCAAACGAAGTACAGGAAATGCCTTGAAGCAAAGTCTCATCAGCACTATTTTTCAGTGACTTTACACTTGAAACTGAACTTCAATTTTTATGAGACCATGTCCAACCATGCATTGTAAAATACTAAGTACACTTGTTACATCATTAATTTAAAATATGTAATTAGTGATGTAGCAAAGGAAATAAGAAATGTAGATGACGAGTTAAATAGCCAAACATACCAATCTATGTTTACATTTTTTTCATTAATTATTATTGAGTTATTAGTGCCAATAGTATCGGCTAGGGATGATTAGTGCCACAAACTACAAACCATAGGGATGATTTTTGCAGTTTACTCTTAATTTAAAATATGTAATTAGTGATGTAGCAAAGGAAATAAGAAATGTAGATGACGAGTTAAATAGCCAAACATACCAATCTATGTTTACATTTTTTTCATTAATTATTATTGAGTTAAAAAAGAAAAGAGAAAAAACAAATATCTCCAGGGATCATGTGGGAAGCATGCATGGTTGTTTAGAGTTGAATAACAAGAAATACCATGTAACATGCTTTTAGTCAACTTTAAAACAAAAAAGAGAATCAATTTTACTCTTGCGAATGTCCCTATAAATTTGGAGATAGTTTCACAATCTCATCATTCACCATCCAAACTAATAAACAACAATGGACCAAACCAGTTTTTTCTCACTTTTCTTTCTCACATTCATCACCATGGCATTTGTCTTGGCTCCGGTATCATCCACAGGGCCGGCTTTAAGGGTGTGCAAGGTGGGCGACCGCACAGGGCCCCAAAAATTTTAGGGGTACCAAAATTTATCCCGTTAACAATTATATGCATTATTTCTTAAAAACGATGACACTTTATATATAACGTTTCTTATCGTAGGGCCTCATTATGTAATTTCGCTCGAGGCCTTTAAAAATTTCATAAATTTAAAGACGGCCCTGATCACCCACCACTACCACCACAACCAAAATGAATACCAATTTTGTGAAAACATCATGCAATGTCACTAGGTACCCGTCGGTCTGCTTAACCTCCCTCCTCCCTTACGCCAGCGCGGTCAAATCAGATCCCATTAGACTCGTCAAACAAGCCCTCTCCGTGACCCTTAAAGCCTCCTCCACAACCCGCTCCACGATATCCAAGCTAGCCAAGGCCAAGAAAATAACCAAAGGTGATGCCGCGGTGCTCTAGGATTGCATTGAAGATATCCAAGACTCCATTAGTGAAATTAAGGACTCACTGAAGGCAATCTCGAGCCTTAAATCGTCTGCAGACAAAAAGTTTGTGCTTTCTAATGCAGAGACATGGACAAGTGCTGCTCTCACTGATGAGTATTCGTGCACTGATGGAATGGAAGATGAAGAAGTTAGCCCGGCAGTGAAGAAGATGATTAAGTCTAGGGTTTTTGTATTGCACGGCTGAGTAGCAATGCTCTACACCCTATGCTTGTATCTCATCAATCACACTAGTAGTAATGCAACCCAAAAGTTCGATCGATCTAGACTCGACCTACACGTCCCCTCAAAAGTGTAATTGTTTGTGTTGTAACTGTCGAGGGTTGCATTACTACTAGCCCTGAACATTTAAAAAAAAGTGTAATTGTTTCTGTTATAACTACTGTATGAGTGTAATTGGTTAGCATGATTATTTAATTTGAGACTTTTGTTACATGTTGCCTATCAATATTCATATAGAGTTATGATTATATATAACTACTTCACATTTTAATAAGTGTCAAACACTCGTTCGCTCTGCTAATATTCACCAATTAAATTTTGAATTATACCAATCATATTTGTAGGTCTGTTTGTAGCAACTTAGACATAAAATCATTTTTCATTGATATATATCTAATAGCGAATCGAATCCTCACAAAAGTCGATGTCTTCAGGTCGGCCCCAAAAAAGCGCCCCATCGACGAAAACAGCAGCCTAGTTTTCATAAATAAAAAATATATTTACAAAAATCGTATTATCAAATTATGTGGACAATTTATTGAGATTACCTTAATTCTTTTAAAACTATTTACGATTTTTTTTTATTACTAAAATTTATTTATAATAGATGTAACACTAAGTCTACCGGACTCATTTATCAAAAAAAATATACCGCTGAAACGATTTTCGAATTTGCGAAAAAAAGGAGCTTAAATAATGCAAGTTCTTGAACATTTACGTCACGATTTTATAAAAAAATGTTAAAGTTTAATATATATTTGTTTTTAAAAAACTTTCAAAACACACCCTAAACTAACTAATAACTTTAAAATAAACTACAGGGTTCAAAGACATGCAATTCTATAAAAGTTTTAATTACATAAATAACCCTATACTTTTTGCTATTTACAACTGTTTTATATAACAAACTTTTTGGTTAAATATTTATCATATATCCAAAACTTCTTTGTTTAAAATATTCCATCGAAAATGTCTCTGAAACTCGAGAACATCCCAAACAACCCAACATCGATATACTTTTAAGATACGTACGATTTTATAAAAAAATTTGACGCTTAATATATATTTAAAAAAACTAAACATAACCTTAACATACCTATTAACTTTAAAAACTACTCTACATTTTAATCAAAACTAATTAGTTGAAAGTGTAGGTAGTCTAAGGGCTATTTGTAGACATTTTATAAAATGTTTACTTCTTACAAAAAATTTACCCTTTACACACCTCGAAAAATGCCATCTTCAACAATCAAAACAAAAATAGTCACGTCGCATGCAGATTAGGCATCATTTCTTGTTAAAACGATATTTTTTATTGGAAACTATCTTGTACTTTTTTGCACAGGCAACTATTGGAAGTCACGCGCGACTACCACGCCGGTCCAAAACTCACCTAGGTGAGTGGCCAATATTGTGGTGAGTTTCGGGTGGTATTTTTGCACTTTTTTTTTGAACGGCAAATTTTATAGAAGCTAGCAAGAAGCTAGAGAAACATTACAAGGAAATTAAATTAGGGTTTTTCAACCAACACTCCCAAGAGAAGGATCTATTACATCTACTACCACACCAAGTAAAAGAACGAGACACAATATCTTCATGAATCACGGACCGTCTCGGAGCCGTCACGCCAAAAATAGTATGGTTCCGAAAAACCCAAATATGCCACCAAGCAACGAAAAAAACACCCTCCAACATGAGTTTAAGCTTAGGAGGCAAACGAATAGTGTCGAACCACAAATACCAATCGGCAAAGGACGAAACGTCGCACCAAGTGAGATCCCACCACCTGCAAATCCTACGAAGGATGATCTTAGCCATATCACACTGGAAGAAAACATGATAAGAATCTTCAGGAGCCAAACCACACATTGGACATAAAGAAGAGTCCAAAATTACACCTCTTTTAATGAGATTACATCTTGTCGGGAGGCGATCAAGACGAGCACGCCAAGCAAAGACATTAATCTTAATCGGGATGAATTTAACCCACCTAGTGGCAACGTCCGTGGAAGGAAGAAGAATATCGTCCAAAGAAGAGCGGATGTCTTTAACTCGAAACTCACCTTCACCATTAATATCACAAACCCATCTATCAATTGAAGAGGAAAGAGTGACCGTACCTAGCATGGATAACATGTCCAACCACTGCTCTCTTTCAGCTTCGTCTCTGGCGTGTCGACGAAAGGAAGAGTCAAAGGAAGGAGCTTCCCATTTTTCAGCCACAGAGGCAAATTTGTCCGTTTCTAACGCGTATATACGTGGAAACCGAATACAAAAGGGCAATATCATCGAAAATGGACTCTTTACGAGGCTTTTTACTAGCGAAAAGTAATTGGTTCCGGAAATTCCACAAACTCCACCACGTAACATAAAAAACGCCTTTCAAAATAACCTTCAAATTAGAAGCAAGACGAACCGAATTAAACCAAACGAGCCATTCTGCATTCGATGAAAAAGTTTGCACTCCCAAATTCCACCAGCGACATAATAATCTCGTCACATCTCTAGCCAAAGAACAATTGAAGAATAAGTGAGAAGTATCTTCAAGAATCGCATCACACAAGGGACACGACTGCGATTCAGTAACGACATTCCTTTGGACGAGATTCGCTCGAGTAGGCAAACGATCAAGAGCAAGTTTCCAAGCAAAAATATTAACTTTAATCGGAATATTTTTAACCCACCTCATAGGAACATCCGCCCTAGGAAGAAAGAACTCATCTAACAAATTCCTCACGTCTTTAACACGAAAGACCCCGTCTCCATTCAAATCAGTAACCCATCTATCATTCAAATCACTAACCCATCTATCATTCGAGTTGGACAAAATAACAAAATTGAGTAAAGCTACAAGATGCTCAAGCTGTTGTTCTTCAATACCTCCTCTAACATTACGGCGAAAAGAAGAACCAAGAAGAAACTATTTTGTACTAATGTAGGATAATCATGTGTTGTAAGGAATGGTGGCGCAATGGTAAATCTAATAAAGTCATCGTTTTAGGCCCATGAATATTTAATACCTCAAAAATTTTAACGTCGTTTATAAATATATAGCTGATCACATATTTTCTTTTGCATCTTCTTGATGTCTCGCTATATAAAAGGCCCTGGCTACTAAAACTGCTAAAAAATTTAAGGATGTTTGCTAAGTTTTTTTTCTTTTTTAAATCCATACGATTAAGTCCTTATTTGTGTTTAAAAAACAAAACTCCGTTCATCTTTTTATTATTACAAAATGATGAATCGAGCTCATTTAGAGCAACAAATTCTAATGAATTTTAGCCTTTTACGTAAACAGATTAAACATTTCAAAAATCACTAACGAATAATGTTTCAATGAACAAACAAAAATGAGCTATTTGTTAAAGAAATTTTTTTCATTTGCGTAAGTGTTCATATTGACTAGTTTGTTCGGTCAAAATCTTAAGTAATGAACACGAACAAGCCTCGTTCATGTTGGTTCGGTTCTTTACTCTTACTTGTATATTATAATATAGCGAAGTTTGGTTTTTTCTTTTTCTTATACTATGTAATATTTTTCTCTTCAATAAACTCTTGGTTTCTCATTGTGTTTTTGTTTGATAATTGGATGTTCTATTAATCCAATGCGCTGAAAAGCTAATATTAAGCAATCAATTTTTTTTTTCATAAAAGCCTCATATTTAAATTTTGCTTTCGGTCTCCCACAAGGTTTGAGCAGCCCTTGATGCTAAGCATGTGTAATATTGGTTGATACACTTGTAAAACATGGTTTTGCAAACCAATCAAAGGTGGCCTAATGGCAAAAAAGCTTGTGATTATCATTCTAATATGTGTGAGGTCACAAGTTCGAATCCTGCTAGATGCAAACAGTCTTGTAGTGGCCACGTCAACCTCCTGAAAAGGAAGAGTTTTACCTGGTTTGAGTCTATATAACGGTGAGTTCAAACTTTGTGGATTAGTCGAGCAAAATGTCAGAAACCACGATTAAAAAAACATGGTTTTTCAGTTTTACATACAAAGATAGTTTATACAATAATCGTTTGATGGTTTTTACTTTAATTTTATGACCACTTCAAGAAGCTAGGGAAAGTTTACTCATGAATTTGATTGCACTTTTCTATTGAAGAGAAACTTGTTAACTTAAAAAAACTAAAATGGCTATAACCGAAACTTGAGACACTTATCTTATTGATTGTGGACACAAGCAACCATAGCAATTAAACACTTACATTAGGAAGAAAATATTACTCCCTCCGTTTTTAAATAAGTGTCCACTATTGACTTTTGAAGTCATTATTCTTCAATTTTGACCTCAAATTATTTTGATTGTGTCATATAATACTTGATGCAAAATACATGAATGAATTGAGTTACAATTGTATTTTCATTGATATGATTTTCATCAAGTATAATATAACATAAACAAAATAATTTAATGTCAAAGTTGAAGAATAATGACTTCGAAAGTCAACAGTGGACACTTATTTAGGGACGGAGGAAGTATATAATTAGTAGGATGAATCACTTTCTCATATTTTCTTAGATTTATGTATCTCGCATACGTTTAACTCAATTGATATTTATACCTCGGGTATGTTTGGCACGGAGCGGTGGTGGAGCTTTTTAGGGCGGTGAGCAAGAGCATTTTGATTTTTAGTGCTTGTTTGGCAAAAGGAGCGGTGAGCGGTGCTATTTTTTAGGAAAGCTATTTTTTCAATGCTTATTTAAGGAGCTTTGACAAAGGAGCGGTGAGCTGTGAGAGCTACTGCTCACTGCTATTGCTCACGGCTACAACTCACAGCTACTGCTCATAGCTACAGCTCACTGCTACTACTTACAGCTACTGCTCACAGCTACTGCTCACAGTTACTGCTACTTTTAACAAACACACCCCTCCTCTAAAATAACTAAAGCTAAAATGCCCCCAATCGCTATTTTATTTTTTATTTTTATTTTTTTCAAATTATTGTAAATGTAAAGAACAAAAGTAAAAGATAAAGAGAAGAATGAAAGGAAATGAGAAATCTTACTCAGTTATCCATCCAAGAGATTATAAGTATGAAGTATGTATAAGGAATATAAATACAAGTAAACCCTAACGGGCCGGTTGAGATAATGGTGAATAACGGCACACAAGGGGGGAGAGGAGGCAATGATGAACTAAAATTATGTTTAGTGTTTTTAGATAAGTTAGCTAATTAGAAACCTAATCTAACTCAAACTTGTTTTAAGATAAGGCACAATTTTTTTTCTTTTCCATTTCTTTTACAAACCGACCGCCCCCCTTTTAATACTGTTGTGAATAATAATGAACAAGAATATAGAGGAAGAGAGAAGATATTATTGATTGATTCCAGAGGTTATAAGAGAATTATATATATAAGGCTAATAGTCTAACCCTAGTTTGTACCTACATATACAAGATGAATAGACATAACCCATTAGCACATAAGCACATACATAGCCCATATAATATTTTACAATACTCCTCCTTGGATATTCATCATTTATCATACACTTTAGACTGCCTCATTAAAAACCTTATCAAGAAAAACCCAATGGGATAAAAACTTGATGAAGGAAAAGAGTGTAGTGCGCATGATGCCCCTCCTCAATTTAATGTATATATTTCAAGCATCGCATGCTAATCTTCTAAACGGGTTGCTTGAATACTTTTGCTGGCAGCAAGTTTGTATTAAAGTTTACCAAATTGTTGACAACAAAATGTTAATTGCACTTATTTATGGTACTTGAGGACCACTCATTCCTTAAAGACATGTGCACAAGCAATTTATATAATATGCGTTCAACATGATTTTGATCCATATAAGGATTCATTTAATTTGATCAAATAAAGTTATTGAGAACTTTATTAATTGTTTCTATAAGTTGAAGTTGTGAGTCATACTTGAGGCATTACATATCCTTCGTAGAATATGAGCGCTCTAATATACCCCATTTTAGGGAATAATAAATACTTCTATATAACTTATCTCATAAAATATCAATAAGATATTTACATCCACCTCAAGACAATATGTCTCTTAATAATCAACTTATTGTTTTTCTGAATTTATCTATTTCACAATTCAAGTATTAAAGCACATAACTTTAGAGCTCTTATTTCAGGTTTTCACAAAAACCGATGTATATTAAATAGATTTTACACATTTACGTGTATTCACGTTCCAATACTTTTAGTATTTGCAAGATACTATGTCTTTTTATGTTGGCTAATCATTTCATTGAGCGCACATATGGATATTAATGGATTCGATCCTCATCATGCATAATAGCAAGCAATATATTGTATATAGACAAATTTATCGACGTCGTTTTGTTTCTGATTCCATATAATTCAAGACAAGATAGAATTTATTGAGATCTCATTAGTTATCTGAGGTTCTTTGGAACCTTAATGTCTAGTGTCTCTTTATGAGACTATCATGGGGTCTTTTATACCTCGAACAACCATCTTGTTTTCATGCTCCATATTTTTCATCGAGGATTTTATTTGGAATCGATTTGTCTACCATGTTTTGAGGCATGTCATAATAAAATAGTGTCCTTGAGTGACAGCTTATAATCAGAGCATGAGCAGCTGAAATTTTGTTATTGCCAATGTTTATGTATAGCTATTAGATTATCCATTGAATAATAAATTCATAAAATTTCTTTCGAGGATCAATAGAATATGATAATTCATTCTGAATTTGCAGCTACTTCTCTCCTCCTGAAGGAATTATCCTTCTTCTATATCCCTTATATGTGCATTTAGGTGGAGTAATTTGCACAAAAAAAATATGTTTAGTTTATAACCAAAACCAATTATAAAAGGGAGGATTTATAATAACATATTGGCATGATGCTAATTTTTGTAGTTGTGCATATTATAATATGGCCCCATACAACAACACAAGTTTATCTCTCATTTTCATTTAATAATTTAGAAGTAATTCATCGCATATTCATGATGAAATACTTACTTTGGAATGTTAGGCTCGCATTGAGCTATTAATCATGCAAACTCGAGGTTGCAATATAATGACCATTTAGACGATGCATCGATTTTAAACTCTAAATGGTTCATACAATGGATTTGTATGCCTACATATATCCACTTGTTTTCTTTCCAGAAAATTGAGGAATTGAGTCCCCATTCTAGTTGATAAATTAATAATCAACTCCGTTAAGAGATAACAACATTAGATTGAAGAATCGTGTTCTTCTATAGTTTTGCATCATTAATGACTCGGGATGGTGTAACCGGTCATGCCAAAAATATTATAATTATTGCTCATAAACTTATGTTATGGCTATGATTAGCTTTTACTAATCTTTATATAATGCATGTCGAGGAAGATACAAAAGAATATAATGCATCCTTAATATTTAACTTCATTCCTCATGACAATTTTATATTTCTTTTATGGAGCAAAATGTGTTAGCATAGATTCTTACATCTATGAATATAGTGTGTAATGTCTTTGACACACTTATATTTTACATACATCACATTGCGTTTTTGCATAAATCACATATTTGTTTTCTCCTTTCTTATTTTGCCACTACTAGTGGTTTGTCATTTTCATATTACCTCGACCATATCATTTACCATGATAAATGATCTTTAGACATTTATCATTATATTATCACATTCACTTGAGGAAATAGAGATCTTATATTGATCATTTTATCACATTCGCTTGAGGGAATGAAGATATTTATGTTGATCATTACATCACATTCACATGAGGGAATGAAGATCGTTTCATCTTTTATCTTGCAACTTGAGGTTGCCAACCAGTTTCTTTGAATTAACATGACAATAATTAAATTCACCACGTCCATAATCACGATATCTACATGATCATCGTTATTGTTGTCACGTTCAGTTTAGTTAATGGAGAAAAATTTAGTAAATGGGTTTATCGTGTTTGTTCAAATACCCATTGCTTTGTTAAGAAAAAAACTTATAACAAAGCATCGTTCTCGATATATGAGCATATTCGAGTCATTAACCATCTCATCGCATATTTTTTTATTCAGATGTAATACTCAATATTGCGAAAATATGCTCGCATTTACAAGAATTTCTTGCTTTAGAGGGTCAAATCTTTCTTTTAGATTTTGACATACATATAATGGATCTTTCACCGTTAAATATTTTCTTTTAATTCAGATCTAACACAAAAATTGTGAGACCGAACTCGCTTATGCCCCTTTTTTTATGCAACTTGAGGTGCATATAATCATAGCGAGCTTTTTGGACAATTACTTACTTTTGTGTGGTAATCTACCCTTTAGATTTGACCATAATTTAACGAATCTTTCATCGTTAAGTATTCCCTTTCGAGGTCATCATGAATAAGAAGATGGGGGAATGTCACTATTGTGGCGCACTCTTGTCAAGATGCCTTATTTTCAATTTTGTCGATTCTCCCAAAATCTTCTTTTTAGCATAACATTAGGTTATGTTATTGATTCCATTTATCGAATCATGTTAGAACTTGAGGTTCTAACTATTCTGTTTCTTTCTTTAACATAATCTAAGGTTATGTTGTCGGATTCTCTTGAGGGAATCATAACAGAATATTATTATCATAACTTGAGGTTATGATATTTTTACTTATTTTGAGAGAATCATGATAGAACATGAGGTTCTTATCCTTTTTCTTAACATAACACAAGGTTATGTTATCTTGATTCTTTTTTTAAGTGTCAATGTAAAATATGAACTTGAGGTTCAAAAATAAAATTATAACATAACTTGAGGTTATGTTATTGATTCCCTTGGGGGTATTGTAGTAGAAGTTTAGGTTCTTTAAACCATCATATTCATAACCTGATTTTATATTGTTGGATTCCTATGAGGGAATCATAATTGAACTTGAGGTTCATAAAAATATATAACAATAACTTGAGGTTATTGTATTTTTATTTAATTCATTATAATAAAACTTGAGGTTTTATAATTAATAAATATAATCATAACATGAGTTTATGATATCTTCTTGTTTTTTTTTCAAAAAATTATGTGATATTATAAGTTTATCCAACACACTTTTTGCTATTTGACTAATCATATAAACACTTAGCATATTAAAGAAAACTTACTGCAAAATAAATTATCTCGATTATCAATCTTTTAAACCAGATAGTTTTTTTATCGATAGTGAGAATCTTGCAAGATTAGAGCATTAATATTAGCAAATTACACAATGTACTTAGATAATGAATAACTACTGTGTTAATTAGTTGACTGAAAAAATGCAAATAAATGAATTGCAACATAAATCATTTTTAGTTTAATAACATAGAACTTGAGGTTCTATAACATGTATGTAATAATAATATGAAATTATGTTAATTGATTCTTTTGAAGAATGCAAAATAAAACTTGAGGTTTTATCTTTTTTTTAATAACATAACACGAAGTTATATTATCGATTCTACTAACTGAATCAAATTAGAACTCGAGGTTTTAACTATTTTTTTTTCAACATAACATAAGGTTACGTTATTTTGATTCTATTTATCGTAGTAGAACTTGAGGTTCATACTTTTTTTTAAAGAATCATAGTAGAACTTTATGTTCTATTTTTCTTTTTCTCTAACATAACATGATATTATGATATTGATTTTTAAAAGAATCATATTAGAACTTGAGGTTCTAATTATTTTTTTTACCACAACATGAGGTTGTGTTATTATCATGATTCATCTAAAGGAATCACAAAGAACTTGAGGTTCTTTAAAAGATATACAATAACTTAGGTTATTGTATTTTAATTTTATTCATTGTAATAAAACTTGTGGTTTTATTATGAATAAATATAATCATAACCTGAGGTTATGATATTGTTGTACGATTACGACAACAAACCCGAAGTTCGATCGCGAAACGTTAGATCAAAATATATATCGAGCACAAGTAGCACCTTCAAATAACACCCGTTGAAGAATAAATAAAGAAGAAGAACGAAGAACAATGCAAGTTTAACCGAACAATTAAGTTTATTGAATCTGGAATCGGTTACAAGGAAAGAATAAGAAGAATGCGTGTGCTTTGAGACCTTCACCCCAACCTCTATTTATAGAGGTGAGGGGCAACCGACTAAACAATCAGCAGACTCAAACATTCCAAATAAGCTATCACTTGCCTTGTAAGGCAAGTAACTTACATAAGGAAACTAAACATATTATCCTAATCGAATATTAACCTAACTTAGCCTTGGATACTAAAAGTTGACTAACAATTTCCACCTTAGTGACAAGACTTAGTTAGCCCCGACACCAAGTATTTCCATGCAATACTTAAACTTCGGACCTGGAACCACCTTTGTTAATGCGTCAGCTGCATTATCCTTCGTGCCTATCTTCGCCACTTCAATCTCTTTAGATTCTATGATCTCCCTGATAAAGTGATACCTCACGTTGATATGCTTTGTCCTTACATGAAACACTGCATTTCTTGAGAGATGAATTGCACCTTGATTATCACAATTCACAACCATTACCTTAGGTTTACTCCCAGCTCAATTAGTAGACCTTTAAGCCAAATGATTTCCTTAACTGCTTCCGTAAGCGCCATATACTCCGCCTTTGTAGTAGATAATGCAACAACATGCTGCGGAGTTGCTTTCCAACTCACAACACAGCCATGCACCATAAACACGTACCCAGTTATAGACCTACCCTTGTCAGGGTCTTTAGCATAATCTGCATCCACAAAACCATCAACATCCACGTACTTCCCTTGATCTCTACCATACACTAGACCTACACCAGTAGTGCCCTTCAAGTACTTCAAAATCCACTTCACTCTCTCCTAGTAGTTTTTACCTGGATTCGTCAAATACCTGCTTACAATGCTAACATCATATGCAATATTTGATCTAATGCACACCATCAAGTACATTAAACTACCTACAACATTCGCATATGAGACCTTACTCATTCTTTCCACATCCCAATCACTTGACGGATAATCCTTTAAAGATACCTTGAAGTGTGCTCCCAATGGCACAGAGACTGACTTGCCATTATCCACTCTGTAGGGGTTGAGATATGTTGTATTTACATTAAGCCCATTTGTATATTTACAACACTTCCAAAATTTTTTATCACCAACGTCTTTTTATTATTGCGGATTTTTTGAGATATTATTTTGAAAACTTTTTACTTTTTCATACGTCTTTACTTTTTTCACGAATATTTGTGTTTCTATTTTTAATTTGCCTGTAAGACTTAAGTACAAAATCTGTTTATGTGAGAGCAACATGATATACAATGGTTCCTAAAAAAAACATGATATACGACGATGGTTTATTTTCCATCGGATCAATCACATCCGTAGAGTAGAAACTAAGGATTAAAAAGAAAAGAAAAATTAATTAAAGTTTATACACTCACAAATTGTGTAGTTAGTACGTGGGCACATACGTGCGTATTTTATGACTAAGAAAAACTCGCGAGTTTATTTGAGGGTTGACCCAAAAACTCGTAGTCGAGTTTTTGTTAAATTACATTTATTACGCATAAATCATGGTTGTTTAAGATACGATTTGATCTTAGGAATCTTGCGATTTTATGAATACGCAAGCAAAAACGATCCAAGTTCTACTGTAGGATCTTTGCATGCTTAGAATCTATTGGATCGATCTTGGACTTTTAGATCTTATGATCTACTTCGATCGATCTTACTTTTTTCCAAACCACATAACTAAAAACCTTCAAATTTATGGGGTTGTGTTTCGCATGAATTAAAATAAGAACATGTTAATATTCTTAAATCATTCATAATCATATCTAGGACAGCTTTTCTAAGATAAATTCACTTTATTTTTTGCGTTTTTGATACATTATATTTGATGATTTGTATAATTTTACATCTAGATATTTAGGACAATAACTTTTTAGTAATATCTAACGATCAGATCCGTATTTTCGATTCACTCGTCTTGCAAAGACGAAAACGATTCTGGGTAGGATCCCGATCTTGAAAACCTTGCATACAATTACATAATTTAACCAGTACTAAGCAAGTCGAAACATGTCGAGTATTTATCAAGCTCGAGCTCAAAAAGCAAACGCATTTGAGCTCAAGTCGAGTTTCGAGCTTGAGTTTTAAAGTTTTGTTGAGCTTGAGTCTAGCTTCGAGCCTCAATCTTAGTTGTCGAGTCTAGCTCAAGCTTGACATTTATCAGATCGAAGTCGATTCCGATTTAACCTATCTTGAGGTTTTTATAACAACTTGGAAATAAAACGTTCCTACCTCTAATTTTACTTACTTCAATGTTTTCATTGTTTCGGAATTAAGCAAGCAAAACAGAATTTGTTATTCATAGTCGCAATAGAATAAACAAAAACTGATAAGATATAGCCATTAGAGTATGTTTTCATACTATTAACTTGATTTTCAACAGTCTCTTTTTCCATTATTTTATTATTAAAAAAGCCTAATTCATACACAAACTATATTTATTACTCTATCAACACAGAATCAACTTACATGTGTAAGGTGTGTCATCTTAGTTGATTAATTTTAAGGTAAGAAGCATTGGTGCGAGCACTAGAGATTCCGGGTTAGACTCCAGATTTGAGATGATCAAAATTGATGAGGGGAATGTGAATCAAAAGATGAAGAATGTGAAGAAGTTTTAAGTAGGATTTCACGGTATGGAGAGTGGCATGTCGGAGGTACAAGGGGAAAGTGATGTTTAGTAGGGTATATCGATTAAGAGGTGAGGTGGGGTATCCAAAATCCAACGGATGGTCGTTGTTTCTAAGTGAGCTAAATGGTAACACTATCAGAAGACCCGGTTTAATATTTATCTCCCTTAATAAAGATAAGAATGTAAGAATAATAAGGATTGCGAGCACAAAGAGAGTTGGGAGGTACCATCTGGTTTTACACCAAGAGAGAATGATGTTGAAAATGTTGAGATGGATAATCAGAAGGATAATTGTGATGGTGAATTCGGGAATGTAAACAATATTTCTGATGAAGTGAATTTTAGCTCGGGGTTTAACACGTACAAAAAAGCAGGTGGGGAATCTATGGACTCGGATCATTGTAGAGAGTCTGAAGGTTCTCAGAAAGGGGTGTTCTATTTTAATGTTGATGGATGAATTGCTAAGGTGTGGGAAAACTATGGGGTATAATATGGACGGGTGAATGAAGGAATATTGAAGAGAGTCAATTGAATCGACAAGGATTGTGGATGTGTTTTTGATGAATATGTTGTCTTTATATATCTAAAGGTCTTAAACTCTAGGTAAAAAAGATTGGTAAAGGGTGTTGTGTGTCTCTAACTAGTGACATTTTCTTACGTTTGCAAGAAACTAAAATGGGACAGTCTATTGATTTGTTTGAAAATAAAAGATGTTGGGGGTTAATTTTGCGTTTGATTATTGTGAATAGTGCCTCGGTTGGTAATCAGGTGGGTTTTATGTGTTTGGGATGTCCTAATGCGTTTAAAACTTATAATTCATCGGCTTAAGATTATTTTGTTATGATTCAAGGAATTGGGTGTCTAATGCCAATTACTTCTTATTATTTCGGTGTATGGCCCGACTAAGAGTTGTCAGAAAGAAAAGTCTATAGGATTATTTATGTCAAGTAATTGATTAATTGGAAAGGTTCATGTGATTATCATGGGTGAGTTTAATGGGTCCCCGTTATAAATATGAGAGATTTTGGAACTATTTTCAACGAGCATTGAGGCGAATGCTTTTATTTCTTTTATCGCAATGGCGGAATTTAGAGGAGTGCACGTGGGGGAAGTTCTTTTTCTTGGTGTACAGATCTGCTTAAAAGATGAGTTAAGCTTGCATAGTTTCCCATCGTACGAAGCTTACTGTTTTGTGAGGTGTCCTTAATTTATCAGTCATCACCCTGATAGATTTTTATCTGACAAAAGTTCCTATTTTATTACGTGAATCTACTCATGACTATGGTCATTTCCGTTTCGATTTTTTCATTATTGGCTGAAATGGAGGTTTGAGAACTTTGTTAATGAGGTTATGTGGCGTGACTGCTCCGGTGATTTTCTAATGCTTATGATCAACATGTTGAACAAGTTATAAAAATATCTCAAAAAAGAAGATACTTGTTTGGATTGGCATGAGACTAAGTCGAAAATCTCGAAAATTCGTGATGAAACAGAGATCGCTGATTTGGAGATGATCATTGACGTAAAAGGAGATGAGTAGTCTGTATACTTTGCTTATACGTGCGGAGGTTGTAAAATCGATTCAAGAGGTGGATAAATTGTGTTTTGCAATGGAGGCGTCTCAAAAAGCAAAAATCAAATGGGAAATTGAAGGCGACGAGAACTCAAAATATTACCTTGGTATTCTTAATAAGAAACGAAACCAACTTTCTATACGAGGGGTTCTGGTGGAAGGAGATTGGGGTGGAAATCCTAAATATGGTTAAATGCGTCCTTAATACATTTTAGAATCGTTTTGATAGACCTTAAATATGTTCTCGGACGATGATTTAATATGGAGTTTCCTCATCATCTGAATTTAATGAAACAACTGGATTTGAAGCCGTAGTTCAATGAAGATATTTAATAGGAAAGTATGGGATTGTGGTTGTTGATAAATCTCCGGGGGCCGGATGGATTCCATTTGGTTTTTTATAAAAGGTTTTGGATGTTTAATAGTAATCTAGATTGTGTTGGAGAGGTGAATTATTTCATTTCATTACTGTCGCATTTCAATAGGGTGATTTCATCTTTCATTAGCGTTGATTCCGAAGACTCCCGAAGCAAAAATGGTGAAGGATTTCAGACCGATTAGTCTTATTGGGAGCCTTTATAAAATAATTGCCAAAATTTTGGCTAATCGTCTTGTGGGTGTGCTTGGAGATATTGTTAATGAGGTGCAATCGGCTTTTGTTGCGGATAGGCAAATTCTTGACGGAACATTATTCTTAATGAGGTTTTGATAGTAGTGTGTAAGTGAAGAAATAAACATTCATTTATTTGATAATGAACTTTGAAAAGGCTTATGATTATGTTCGTGGGTATTACCCACCCTTGATGATGTCTTAAGAAAATTTGGTTTTGGTGAAAAATGGTGTGGTTGGATTCAAGAATGTCTTCGATCTTCTTGGGGATCGGTTTTAGTGAATGGAAGCCCTACGGAGGAATTTTAGTTTTTTAAGGGCCTTAAACAAGGTGATCCTCTTTCTCCGTTTATTTTTATTTTGGTTATGGAGAGTCTTCACATTTCTTTTAAATTGAAGTTGGAGGATGCGGGTTGTTTAATGGCAGTGTGCTTATTCGGTTTAGGCATCTTTTACATATTTATTTCGCGGACGATGCTGGTGTTTTTGGGGCAAATGGAGTACTAATGATATTTGTTACGATTATAGATGTGTTGAAAATTTCTTCATCGTGCTTAAGGTCTTAGTATTTATTTTATGCAAGAGTAAGTTTTGGGTGTTGTGGTGAGTGAAGATAGGGTGGAGCAAGACTTGCAAATAAATTGGGTTGTGGTGTCCTTAGGCATCCATTTGACTTTTTAGGTTCGAAAGTTGAGGAAATTATGTCTCGGATTAATTCTTGGAATGAGGATTGTGGATTAAAAGGTAGATCGTTTTTCAAAATGGAAGATATGAATACATTATCGAGAGGTAGTCGTTTAACACCTTCTAAAGGCGTTCTAGGATCCATGCCTATTTATATATGTCTTTATTCAGGGTGACAATGAAAGTCATTAACGCATGGAATCAATTCGAGAGTACGGTTTTTTAGTGGTGTCGATTTAAATAGTAAAAAATCGATATGGGTGAAATGGAGTAAGTTTTTGTGTTCTAAAGAGAAAGGTGGCCTTGGTGTTTCTAGTTTATATGCGATTAATAGAGCTCTTATGTGTAAATGGATTTGGCGGTTTACAACTCAAAAGAACTTGTTATGGACTAGGGTTATTAAAGCTATTCATGGCGAAGATCGGGAAAAAACATGATAGCGGATTCAAGTTGTGTTACAAGTCCATTTGGAAATAGAATTCTACAGGAGGCGGAAAAAAATTGAAGATATAAAAGATATACACTTAATAATTTTATGCAGAGAAAAAAGCTTTGGCAATGGTGCGGATACTTATTTTTAGGGAGGATTTGTAGATGGTGACATGGTTTTTGAAACAAAGATATCCTTAGGTTGTTTTATGCGCTGGAAGTGAAGAAGACTGTCGATGTGGCTTCTAAACTGTCCACAGGAGAAATTGACCTGGTTCTTTCGTCGTGCTCATAGAAGCGGATAGTGGAACAAGATCTGTTGACGGATTTGAGACTTACGTGGAAGGTTGTTTGTTCTGGTGTCACACCTGATAGGTCCCCCCGTATTGACGGCTTGTTGGTTCGGGTGTAGTTCTCGGTAGCTTCGGCTAGAATTGTTATTGATGTTATCAGGTTTTCCGGAAGTGTCTACTCAAACTCGATGATAATTGCGGTTGCACAATCAAGGTTAAAATTCATGCGTGGAAGGTGAGAATGGATTGTTTTGCCTACCGTTCTTAATATATCCCGGAGAGGTATATGATATTCGTCTAATTTTTTGACCAGTTTGTTGGTAGCTGTCACGGAATAGTCTAAGTCAGGTATTTTTTGATTGCCTTGTTGTGAAAGATAATTTTCGCAAGATTTGCCGTTGGTGGGAGGTGGATTTCATGGAAGTGCATACGTTCGATGAATGGGTTTCTTGGATCGTAAATCTTCGGATTCCTATCAAGCATAAAAGGTTGTTAGAAGGGGTGTGTTTCGGGTTGTGGTGGCTAATTTGGGCTTATCGTAATAAGTGTGTCTTTGGTGTGGTTTCTCCTTCTAAGGCGGATATTTTTGATGATGTTGTGTCGTATTCTTTTTATTGGAGTCGGTTTAGATGTAATGTGTCGTTTAGTTGGGTTGATTGGCTAAAAAATCCTCATCTTGTAACTTTGTAATTTTTCTAGCTTCTTGCTAGTTTTTAATAAAGTGTTGTTCAAAAAAGAATAGTAACGAATAATTAATAGAAATAATTATTCAAAATTACATGTATACGACATTATATTGCTTGTTGAGACTTGAGAGGAGTATATGTTAAAGAAGAAATAATTATTGGAGGCCGTTACAATGATGGTTTAAGCGGTTACACGTTTTTAATGATATTGTTTTTTTAAGATTTAGAAATGATAAACTTGAATAAATTCAATAATTATTTTTAACAGTGAACAATCACTACATAATAAATATAGAACGTAAGTAGTAGTTAAGTAAATTGAACAATTCGACAAATCAAATATTAAAATTCTAACATAACATGATGAAAAAAAAACTAACTAAAAATCTCAGTCACTTCATCAAAAGTTAATAGATTCAGGATCATGAATGCTTTACAGATCAATCATTATTGATGGTTCGGGTGAGTTCTCGGTAGCTTCGGCTAGAAAGGTTATTGATGATAACAGGTTTTCGGAAGTGTCTACTCAAACTCGATGGATAAAAGCGGTGCCAATCAAGGTTAACATTCATGCGTGGAAGGTGAGAATAGATTGTTTGCCTACCCGTCTTAATATATCCCGGAGAGGTATAGATATTCCGTCTATTCTTTGTCCCGTTTGTGGTAGCGTCACCCACCGGAATAAGAAGACCTCCATTTCTTTGGTACTCGTATTCCTCTTCTGCTTTGGTACCCGTATTCCACCAAAGCCATGATCATTAGCTGACGACGGCGGGAGACAATCGCGGCGGAGAGGTGAGAGGCAATGATGTTGGCACTAAGGTGGCCGCAGAACTAAATGGTAGTGGCGGAAAAATCTGATATGTGAGACAACAGAATTTGGTGGTTTGAAAAAAGAAATAGATAGGTGTTTGTGTTTTTAAGAGAGATAAAATAGAGAGATGAAAATGGTGTAATGAATTTTGTTAGTGTGTTAGGTTTTTATACTCGTATTTGAGTTTGTGGTTTACACTTAAATTATGTTTAATGGACCGTTACAAATGGACCACATGAATGCAGCAGTTACAATTTGATTGAATTGATGACAATATCAATGTTAGCAGTTACAAGTTGACTGTATTAAAAAACGTATATGAGCCGTTACAACTTTACCATTTAATTGGTTGTTACATGTTTTAGGGTGTTACAAGTTTTGGCTATTAAAGAATTTTAAAGGCTTTTAAATGTGTATGATGAATATTTTCTAATGGTTTTACATCTTTCTCAATAAAGTAATCTTTTTTACTTAATTTTTTAAGACTTCTAAAAATAGATGGGCTAAATGCTTTATAAAGAAAAAGAAAGGTGTTTGTCGTTTTTAAGAGAGGATAAATAGAAGAGATGAAAATGGTGTAATGAATTTTGTTAGTGTGTTAGTTTTTATACTCATATTTGGGATTGTGGTTTTTTCTTAAATGATGTTTAATGGACCGTTACAAATGGACCACATGAATGCAGTAGTTACAATTTGACTGAATTGATGACAATATCAATGTTAGCAGTTACAAGTTGAATGTATTAAAAAACGTATATGGACCGTTACAACTTTACTATTTAATTGGTTGTTACATGTTTTGGGGTGTTACAAGTTTTGGCTATTAAAAGATTTTAAAGGTTTTTAAATGTGTATGATGTACATTTTCTAATGGTTTTACATCTTTCCCAATAAAGTAATATTTTTTACTTAATTTTTTAAGACTTCTAAAAATAGATGGGCTAAATGCTTTATAAAGTAGTATAGATATAGATTGTACCTATTACGTGTGACATGTTTTTATAGTGGCATTTTGTTAAGGATATGGTAAGATTTTGCATTATTAAGGCATGATTATAGCAATATTGGAGAGCTGTTATTTTTTTCACTTGTTACAAGTCTTAAGGTTGGAGGGATGTTACTTTGGTTTTATAGATCAAAAAGGAGAAGATAAAAAAGTGGAGAAAAACTCACCAAAAAACATCGAGTCATGGAAAAAAAAGAGAGAAAGAGATACAGTCACGTGCATCATGTTGATAAGGTAGCAGCGGTTGGCAGCAGATGGTGATCAAGCTAAAGTAGGGAGAGCAGTGACAGCGGTTCATTCCTCTAGCGATGAAGATCGGTAGAGACGGAGGTCGGAAGCCAGTGGCAAACAGCGGCTGGTGGCATCCGACGTGGTAGTAACGTCCGGCGTGGTAGTGACGTTCGGTGGTAGGGCCAGCGTGATGATGTGGGGGTGGTGGATGATAGTTTTTATGAGATGAGAGAATAATGGGTATTTTTTTTTTTGTCTGTGTTTGTGTGGTGTGTGAAAGGATTGTAGTTATATTTATAGTGATAAAATGTAACAGTCTTTTTAATGGTTTTTAAAGAGGGTGTTATATTGTTTGGCAGAATTTTATTGCTTGCATAAAAAGATTGTACATTATGTTTTGTAACTTGGAATGTAACAGCCTTTTTAATGGCTTTTAAAGAGGGTGTTAAATTGTTTGGCAGAATTTTATTGGTTGCATAAAAAGATTGTACAACATGCATAAGGATTTGCACTACTTAAGACTTCTTTTTATATTAATCTTTGTTACTTAAAATTTTAAGTACTTCTAATTTTAGAAATTGGCTAAATGCTTTATAAAGTAGTAAAAATTCATTAAATAAGCATTTTGAAACATATTTAGACTAGCAGACATGAAATTTTGATAAATCAAACTTAAGAACTTAACAAAACTTATTTTAAGTTTATAAAAACTAAAACCTAGACTCAATTAGAGCTTGCACAAACTAAATTGAAAACAAAAAACAGCTTATACTCTATTTTACCCTATCTAAATCCCTTATCCCAAACACCCTTTTAAATTCTGGATTTGCATTTTTAAACTAAGAGAAGCTGAATTAAGCTTAGATATATAAAAACAGATATAAAGTAAGGCCAATAAAGGACAAATAAGCATCTACCTCACAGAGATAAGCACCAATTGATAAGCTAATCTAAAAAGCTATTTTCACTAAAATTATGACATAAACTATTTAAACTTGAGCTAAACTGATTTAAGCTATAACCTAAGCACTTTTAACTATATTTAGACAAGATAAGCAAAGATAAGAAAAGCATGAGCAACAATAAGCAGTTTTATAAGCTGAAAAGGATAATAAGCTAAATTAGAGAAATAGAAGATGTACATTTGTCCTAGCTAAACAGGGACTTAAATGCTTAATTAAGCTTAAGTCAACAAGCTCTAGCTTGTTTGCACAAGCTATTTAAGACCCATAAGCTCATCCATTGCTAGCTTATCTTCCATAAAGCTAAAATACCCAAACCTTAACTAATTGATTTGAAATTTAACAAACAAGCTCAAATAAGCTTTTAGGGGCTTATTTGAGCTAAAAGAGAGATTGAGTACACATTATAGCTTATTAAAACATTTAAGTAAATTGCTTAAGAGAAAAATGAATTAAAAGAACACAAATTACTTTAAATGAAAAGTGTTTTTTATTAATCAAAAGGGAATTACAATAAGCTGAGTTCTATTACATTAAGCATAAAATAAGCTGAAAAACCTAAACTATACTACTCCTAGATGCCCTTTACTGTGTGTGAACTCTGCTATTTATAGTTGAAAGGAGGAGCTTCTAGTCCTTTAAGGAGCGCCCTCAATGCTTGATCATAACCCTTGATTCCAAACCACCTTAAAACATTTGATCTTGGCCCTTGAATTGTTTCCACGTATCATAGCCAATGAGAAAACAAGGGATTGCCAGCGTGGATTAGTATTGTGTCAGGCGTTCTAGAAGGAGTATGAGGTGTGGGGTGAAGGGATTTTACCACGAGCTTGTGTGTGACCTGTGTAAAAGAGAGGGAGGGAAAATTTAAGGGAGATGTATAGTGTTTTTTTAACTGTTATGAGAGGGCCGGTTGTGTTTCTTATAAGTCTTTTGATTGGACGCGGTTTGGGATTGTCATTTTAGTTATGACTAGGCCTAATATGGTGTATTGGGTCAAATGTGTTTATAAGTAAAGGCTTTGGGCTCTTAAATAATTTTGGCCTTTTTAGTTTAGTAAAATGGGATTGTAGGCTGACCCGGCCCATTAAGTGGGCTCGGGTTGGTCCGTGGAAGATGGGTACGCCTTCGGCTTCGATCTTTCGTACTCTTTCCATTCTCGTGCTCGGTTTTGTTCGTTTTTGTCCTTTTGCACAATATCCGTTACCTGCAAGACACAATTCACAATACAAACAAATTACAATGCATTTTTCTGTATTTATTGGTCATTATTGGTCTTTTTAGCTCGTTTTATTAGGTAAAAGGTATGTGTATTTAAGCACATACCAAAATCCCCCATACTAAGCTATTGCCGTGTCCTCACGCAATGTCATAAATACAAACTTAGAAAACCAAAAATTTCAACCCCCTCGAAAAGTAGCTAGGTGTTCATTTAAGAAATCACTAGTTTTGAAACCCCCCTGGTTTGACTAAATTTATGCATTTATTCATCCATATTATAACTTCACGGAGCAAGAAACACTAAAAGGATAAATTCATCATCCTCGATTTTTCACCTGCCCCAAACCAAGCTTAAAAATGAAATCATTGTTAAATACAAGTTAAGATGCTAACACTACTCATAAATGCTAATTATGAATGCATAGCTACTTTCCGCTCCCTTATTCCTAAATCCTCTAAAGATTTTATTAATATTATTTTTGACAAATAAATTAATGTCTTATTCACATAAAGTAAAACCCAGTTTAGACCACAATTAGTTTGAAATCCTTTCCTAAAGAGACGATATGGTGAGAATAGGGTCACATTAAGGTTTAATTATCGCATGATTTAGGGGTTATCCTTTTTATTTCATCCAAAACAACTCAACTACGAGTCCAGAGACGGAAGCTTTATTTAGATAACCCCAGAGTCGAAATTTGGCTTTATACTTATTATTATTGCAACATTATTAAACCTCGGTCCTTTAGAAGGCTGCAACATCGGTTGTGAGCCAGAAAGATGCAGCAAACATATTTCGACCTTGGTAATTTCCTCGACCTTTTAGAAGGCTGCAACATCGATTGTGAGCCGGCAAGATGCAACAAACTTTTATCAGTCTCAGATTATTACTATGTGCCTTATTTAGAAGACTACAACATCGATTGTGAGCCGGCAAGATGCAGTAAACTTTTATCAGCCCACAGTTTTATTATTATTATTACCTCCACCCTTTAAACGACTACCACATCGGTTGTGAGCCGGCAAGAGGTAGTGGTCTTATTTCGGCTTTGGTTTATTACATAACTTATTATTATAGCCAAATTTCAAGTCTTGTGGTCTTTTAACAACTGCTACATCGGTATGCGAGCCGACCATGGTCCAGGAGTCTATTTCCCCACAACACTGACAAAACCTCGATGTGTACCTTAATTTCACCATAAGCAATCTCTACGAAGGGATTTAAACTAAGAATCGCAAAAACCTAAAGTAACTTTATTTATTCAACAATTATATAACGGTTTTATTTGCTAATGGAGAAATAAAGTCACAATTAACCTCTATGAGCTTGAAAGAGATCCAACTACTCTATGTTTAACATCTAACTTATATAAAACTCTATCATTTTTCGTTCTTCGCAAATTTAAAATCTTTAATAATAATAAAAATCTGCGATGCTTTCGATAACGCGCTAAAAGGTTAAGGGGCGCAGAATGTGTAGAGAGCGCAAACATGCGCTCAGATCAAGTCAAAGTGGAATCTATTCCTAAAAAGTTTTTAAATTTTTGCACATTTTTGCTATTTTTGGTGGAAAAACAGGGTTACGTGAAGACAAGGCAAATGCATGTAAGATCAAATCGAAAGATCCCCCATACTAGAACTACACATTGTCCTCAATGTGAGACTGTCACCCCCATACTAATTTCAAGGCATAATCTAAATATTAAGGGGTCTCTACGCAAATCTAAAGTCATTTATTAATTATGCTAATAGATAAACATTAATCAATAAGATCTAGGATATCGGATTCCCATATATAAGCATGCAAAGGATTAAAGATCGAGTGAACGATGGACAAAACCTCGAGCACGAGAGTCTTTAAAATTCGGGCAATCCTGGACATAAAACACAAAACATGAAACACGAGAAAGGAAGAGGCGAGCCTCCTTATATCATACTTATTAATAACTAATATACTACTACTAAGAATAAGCATGGGTTGCCACCCATGAAGCACTTGTTTTTGTTAACCGAGTCTTGAGCCTGACTCGATCCCCCATACTTGATTTGGTCAAGGAGGATAAAAATGGAGATAAGGAATATCCAAGATAGGAATGTCCCCTCCATAAATTATCATCGGGCTTTCAGAATCTTTAATAAGCTGAAAAACTTTAAAGCCCCGATGAGATAGAATATGAGGAGATTTATCCTCTTTTGAAATGAGAATTCCAGGATTGAAAACTTTGTCCTCATTTCGGGATGAAAATGGAAGCAAAGTGTCAAACACTGAATAAAGGGTGGGAAGGGTGGGTAAACCATTAGGCACATGAACATAAAGTTCTCTTATCGAATTATCAGAAATATCATCCACCACTTTTGTAGTCAAAACTCCCGTATCGGAGTCAATATCAAAGTAAACATCATCATCTAGAAGTTTTTCAAGAGGACGAGTAGATGATGGAACATTATAAAAATCAACATGAAATGATTCATACCCAGGAAGGGAAAGAGAATCATCATTAAGTAATTCTTCAAGAAAAAGAACATCCCCCTCCGAGTCATAGTCGTCATTCTCAATACCCAGTGGTATCGAGCCATCCGGAGCAAGAAATATATCGATCTCCTCCATAAGAGTGTCACTATCCTCGACGGGGATAGGAGACGGGGAGAAATATTCGATAATAGCATCAGGAATCTCAGAATTAAGTTCTTCCGGAGAGTGAGGAGATGAATCATCATTCAACAATTTTTCAATTAGACGAATATCTTCTTCCAGATCGGCTTCAACAATTCCCGGTGGAATTGGATCGATAGGAGCGAGTTTACCGGTGAACTCCTCGATAAGAAAAATTATCGAATTAACATGATTAAGCACAGATTGTACTGAATCGGGTATGGTAACTAAGTGATCAATTTCTTTTCCTGGTGGAATAGAAACGATATCATCTAAACCCTCATTCTTAAAAGAAGAATCATCACAAACGGGCATATCACACTCACTTTCGTTGTCGGATAAATCCTCGGACTCACTTGGGGTTAGGTTAAGGTCCTTAACACTAGACTCATTTTCTTCCTCCGTTTCCGTTTCTAGAATAGTGTTAAGATGTTCATCCTCCATTATAAGAGAATTCGTAATCGGTAAGTCGGGTGCGATTGCAACTGACAGAGGAAGTTCAAAAATAATATCTCTCAAAGGAATAGAACTTTCCTCGTTATCGTCATCATCATCATCATAGAAAATAGGAGGCTTCTAATATTAAGAACTAACTTTAGCTGTCTGCTCTTCTTGTTTTAGTTGAATTCCATTAAGAATTTGGAAATCATTAATAAGTTTGAGTAGCAATTCTTGTATATTCTCTGGTTAATTTTGCTCTTCTTCCACAACTTGCTTAATTTTAAGAAATCTCTCCTCCGCTAGCAATAAAGTCATACTCTTTTCTTTAGGAGGTATTTGATCATACTTCTTTAAAAAGGCTTGTATAGCTTCCATTAGATTTTCTCTAGCTTGCATCATTTCCGTTCTCGTTTCTTGAGGGGGTTGATGAACAACGGAATACTGCGGGGGGTTGGAATTGGTCAAAACCGGAAGAATTAGAATTATAGCAAGGGTTAGGTTCATAGTAATTTTGATTTATTGGTTGACACTGAAAAGTCTTATGAGGACCCCCGCAATTTTCACAACAAATATATTGCTGTGGAAAACTTGGTAAAGTTTATGGAAAATTATTATTATCAAAGTTTTAATTGAAACACGGGTCCTAATTGTAGATAAACGGAACTTGAGGTGGACAATCATAACCATAGTGAGCATCGTTCCCACATAACTCATAAGAATACGTCTGGTACTGGGGTTGTGGAGGGTAGTTGGAAAAATTTAGAGAATCATTGAAAGAATTCGGATTTGGATCATAAGCGAATGAATCTCCATCTCCAAAACAGCATACAAAACAAACTTCATCCATATAATTTCTTCTACACCGCACACAAGTACACCATTGAAAAAGATCACTAAACGGGCCTCCACACTTAAAGCAACCATGTTGGTTATACGAAGACATGTCGAAGAATTAAATGGATAAGAAGATAAAGAAGATAAGTGATCACCTAAGATTCAACCCTTTATATATATTAAATATAATAAATATAAAATACTTATATAAATATATAAATATAAGGGGGTATTAATAAAAAAAATCACAATTATAGTAATCCAGGAGTATGATTCCCGGGTCGTTTCCCCAACGAGGAATGCAATTAAAAGTCGAAAGTCGTTTTGAGAATTGATGCTTGAATGGAACCAGATTATGATTGGTTTTCTAAAACTACGAGAAAATTAAGGCAAAAACTTAAAAACACTTAAGGGAAGACAAATTTTAACTAAAAACGCAAAACGGGAATCCTAAACGGGACCTAAAAACCCTAAATTATCAAAATTAAGTCCTAAATTGATCTTTTTGGTTTTTATAAGTCTTAATTAACTTAAAAGCTAGGACAAAGAAAACTAGACTAAAAACGAAGGTGATTAGGGCTTGAAAACACTAAAAACGTGAACGGGATTCAATCCCGTTCTTTAAAAATCCAAATTTTGCAATTTAAACCCTACGAAAGCAAATCTTATTTTCCTAGGTGCTAAATGTAAAAAGAAAATTTTCTAAAGAAGAATTATATTTTTTTGACTTTTTTATAATTTTTTATGAATTAAAAATGATTTTAATGAAATTAAATGTTTAAAAATACTAAACTATTTATAAAAATTCTGAAAAAATTAGCAAAAGTTCATTGAACAGTGAGGAATCTAGGAAAAATAAGCTTGTGAAAACAGCTTATCGAATAAGCTGTGAAATAAGCTAAAAACAGCTTATAAGCTAATAGGCCTAAAACTACTATAAAGAATAAATTGTGCAAACCTAAACTGAAAAAGACCCAAGGGCGAGTTGGAGAGGGAGTGTGTATACAAAACGTTTGGTGATAAGGGTGAGGTCCCGGGTTCGAGCCTTGCTCACCTAGGACTTTCCCTAATCCCAAATGTTTTTGTTTTTGCCATTTTTTTATACTTTTTAAAACACTTAAAAATAAGCAACTTTTGCAAAGACACTTTTTAAAAAAAACACAAATAAGCACTAAAATAAGCTAAATAAGACAGAATAAGCTTAACACTATTAAACCATAAAAATGCCAACTGTTTAGCTACTTGGGCACAAATAAGCAAACCAAAAAGGGTAATAAGCTAAGACATGTGATAAGCTATCTCTAAAAAGCACTTAAGAACAAAAATAAGCAAGCTCAATAAGCGAGAATGACAGAACACTCAAAAAGCTATAAAACTTAAGGAATTTTAAGCTAGGATGCAAATAAGCTTAAATAAGCTCTAACCTAAAGAGAATAAGCTAAATTTGATTAAACCTAACCTAATAAGCTGAAATACATCTGAATAAGCAGGGGCAATAAGCAGATAATCTTAAATAAGCAAATGAGCCTTTTGGCCAAAATTGATAAGCAAAAAGGCCAACAAGGACTTTTCTAGCTTAAAAATAAGCTAGCAAAAGGATCCTTATGGCTTAGTGGCTTATACCACTAGAAAGATTAACCAAAAAGCTACAATAAGAAACAAAGAAAAAGCATTTTGAAATTCAAATAAGCACTTAAAAAGCTTCATGAAAAGGCTATCTCATACTGACTCAACACTTAGACAAATTTTTGATAACTTTTGCAATCTTAACAAAATCACACTACACAAACAAATACTTATGACTATATAACCTACAAACAGATTAACTTTAGACCTCAAAGAACAATAATCAACACTCAAAAAGCATTTTGAAATTCAGGATAAGCAACAATAAGCATTTGAAAAAGCAATTTCTCATTTTTTTCAACACTTAGCACTTTTGACAGTTTTTTGCAAAAACTTAAAACAACAATTGCAGGCTTTAGAGCTTTGTTTCTAACCTCTTTTAACACATTCATAAACACAAAAACAACACAAAAACAACAATAAGCTAAAGCACAATCAAATAAGCAACTAAAATAAGCTATAACTTAACAGATTCAAACAATGAACTCTTAAAACCTTAATTTTGAGTTTTAATACTTAAAAACTTTTAACAACTGAATTTTATGATGATTTCAAGTTAAACTAAGGTGACCACGCTAATGAAAAAAAGCTATATGTTCTCATAATCAAACAACAACTTTATAAACTAAGAATTTTTGAAATTAAACATAATAACATCTAAAAACTAGCTTTATATAGTGGATAATATTTAAGTTAGACTAAAAATGACCCAAAAGAAATACCTCATTTTGACCCATATGGCCTTCAACCATTAAACCAAACACAGATTCCTTTAAATGACATATTTCAAACAAAAACTTGATTTAAGGATGATAAAGCCGCAATCTTCACAATACCAGATATTTAACAAGTTAAATAGACAACTTTAAGCAAATTTCATAATCCAGTAAGCACTCAAATAAGCTGAAGCATACTATCCTATAAATAAGCTAAAATGGCAGTTTTTCAAGAAAACTTGCACAAAAGATTTTTAAACTACAAACTAAGCATTTTAAGCAATAAACATCATAAATAAGTAGTGGTGGGCATAAATAAGCACAAATAAGCTGTAAATAAGCAATGCTACAGTGAAATAAGCTAAAAATTTAAAAAGTGAAACTTACAAAACCCTTGCTTAAACAGGGCAAATGAGTGCTCTTAGAGCTATTCTACAAGCTCTAGCTTGTTAGAAACAAGCTAGTAAAACCCATAAGCTCTTCCATTGTAAGCTTATCATCCAAAAGCTATAGTATTTTAAGGGGTGGATCTTTTTTGTATTTTTTTATAGATTTTTATGATTAAACAGGAAATAAAATAGATTAAACTATAAAATAAGGTTTGATTCAAGGGACAAAAAGCTTAGTGAAGCTTTTAGGTAAGATCTACAAGCTGCTTCATAGCTTTTCAAGGCTTGACAACTTATATAAAATGATCAAACACAATATCTTAAAAACACAAACCTCAAACTTTTCATTAAAAACTTAAACTTTTACAAAGGAAAGGAAATACAAAATTATTTTAAAGGAAAATTACACTTAAAAAGAGACTAAAAAAACTCCTTTCTACAAATGGGATAAGCTCTCTATTTATAAGCCGGATGGAAGCATCTAGGTCCTTGCTTGGTTTTCTTTTGTGAGAGGATTTAGCAGTCATAATCTTGGCCATCTATTCATCTTGTGCCTCCTTAAATCAATAATAGCCCTTGGATATTTCCACGTAATCATTCCCCAATGATTTTCTTAGATTGCCAACGTGTCAGAGACAAAAACGTCATCCATTGCATCATTTAAGCTTCTAGAATGTGGGTTTAAGTGGGTTTAACCTCAGGGTAAGTGTAACCTTGGGGGTGGAGGTGAACAGTAACAATGGAAGTGGAAGCGGAAAAAACATGTATTTGTTTGTTTGGTGCAGGGTGAGAAGTTTGGTGGATTGGCAAGAATGGTCCCTCCATTTATATGAGTATATTGCAACTTTAGTCTTTTGGAGTTACAACTTTGGTCCTTGGAGTTTATAATTGGTTTTCACCGTTAGTCCTTAAAGGGCTAACGGGGGTGAAGGCTATAAAGGAATGGTGTTGACGAGAGTTAGAAAGGGATGACATTAGGCTCATTGTTGGGCTAGGTAGGGAAATAAGGGTGTTGGGCTTTTATTAAGGGTTTAAGGTTTATAAGTGTATAAGTGGGCTGTCCCGGGCCCACTAGTAACGGTGGGTAGGGCCCCCCACTAGTTGGGTACGGTGGGCCTTTCTCCCGGGCCCACTAAGGCTTTTCCCCGATTTCTTTTTTTTTTCCAAATCCACTTTCCCGAGGATGACTTTGACTTTGACTTTTTATGTTGACTTTGGCTTCTACTTGACTTTTCTTCACTGCATCTTTCCTTTTCTCGTGCTCGGTTTTGTCGTTTTGGCTTTGATTTTTGTCCTTTTCTTGGATATCCATTACTTGCACAATACAAATGCAAAACATACAAATACAATGTATTTTTGGTACGTTTTTAGTTATTTAAGTCCGATTTTAGTAGTCAAAGGTATGTGTAATTAAACACATACCAATAAGAATTAAACGATAATAATAAAAATAAAAATATTTTTTTGGTATTTTTAATATTAATATAAAAGAAAAATAAAATAAAAAAGAAAATATTTTTGGATTTTTATATATTTTTTAATAAGTACAAAAATAAACTTTCTGAAAAAAGGATCTTTAAAGCTCGAACACGAACAATTCCGTAAAAATCGCTACACCTCTCCCCGACAGCGGCGCCATTTTGATGTTCGTCTAAATACGTATCAAACAAATAACCCTTAAATATATATATATATATATATATATATATATATATATATATATATATATATATAAGAGTAAGAGATCAGTGATAAGTGTAAATTGAAAATAAGAAGTGGTGAAAAGTGAATTTAACCACACATTTGAGATGCCTACGACTTACATTATATATATATATATATATATATATATATATATATATATATATATATATATATAGAGTAAAGATCCAGTGAGAAGTAAATTAAAATAAGAAGTGGTGAAAAGTGACTAAAACCACACATTTGAGATGCAACGACTTACATTAGATGCATTTTTATTCATTTAGATGCACCTTTTAGAGTTTCGAAAGTTAATTTGGTGTGTAGATTGTGGAAATTGAATTTCATTATTTCGAGGCATGCAGAGGAACAAAAAAGAAGAGAAATCATGAAATGCATCTATGCAACTAAATAAAAGCTAAAAAACACATTATGATGCATTATAATGCATCTAAGATTATAGAGAGGCATCTAATTTAAGTCGGTGCATCTCGAATATGCGGTTATGGTTACTTCTTATCCTTCTTATTTTAAGAAAACTTCTCATTTGATCCTAACTATATATATATATATATATATATATATATATATATATATATATATATATAATATAATACATATACTTTAGCAAAGTATCATACAAATTATTCTTAGGAAAGAATAATAAATAATCAACACGGGTATCGTTCTCCTCAGTGAGAGGTGAATGGAAATTCACGATTATATCGCGAATCGAGCTTGAATGTCATAAAAGATTTGATTTTAGATTCTATTTCTAAAAATGCAAAAACAAATAAAGGCAAGCTAACAAATTAAGCAATTAAAGAATTAAACGCGAAAACGATAACGGGAATTTAAAAACGCGACATTTAAGCAAATAAATCAAATTTTAACCCTAAAAACTCAAATTTCAAATTTCTAAATCTTAAATGACTTAAATCAATTTTCAGAAAAGAAATTATTTTTTTTTACTTTTTTTAATGAATTAAAAACACTTTTAATCTAGAAAATGCATTAAAATATTAAACTAATTCTAAAAATTCTGAAAAATTATGGAAAATACTTAATACTAAACTAAAGGTTTAAAAAAATGTAAACTGGAAATAAGCCCTAAGAATAAGCTGCTAAATAAGCAAATAAGCAAAATAAGCATAAACTGATAATGTGTTTAAGAATTAAATGGTGAAAACTATGAATGAAAAAGACCAAGGGCGTGCTGGTAAGGCTTTGAGAGTGTGAGTTAATGTGTTGGGTGTGTGAAGGGGAGGCCACAAGTTCGAAACTTGTGGCCACCCTTTTTGATAAAATATTTTTTTAATTTTCTTTTTTAAAAAGCTAAAATATAAGTAAAAATAAACAAACTTTAATAAAGAACTTTTTGGCAAAACTTGATATTAAACTAGATTAAGCTAGCAAGAAATGACAAAATGACTAAGCTATAACTATGAACTCTTTAAGCTAAACTGATTTGGATTTTTAAGAATCAATAAGTAATTTGAAAACTAATAAGCTGAACACAGACCTTAACTTGACCATAATAAGCACTTAAGAATATAAATCAACAAACAATTTGAGCTCAAAAGCTTTCAGAAGCTAAAAGGAAAGTGGGCTTAAACAGACAGCTTTAATGAAGAATGACCACCTTAAAGCTTTAATTAAGACCAAATAAGCACTTGTAATAAGGTATATACTAAAAACATATTAACATTGATATCCAAAGAACACATTAAAACAAGAATTAAGAAAATTGGTTTTGAAAATAAGCTAGAAAAAGGACTTGAAATCTGACAGATTACTACTAAATTATTTTTTTGATTTTTTGAAGTTTGAAAAGATAAATGAGCTTTTGCACCCTTATTTTTAAACTTGTAAAAGCTGATGTAAAAACTCAAAAAACTAAGACAGATCAAGCTTGATATCTAATGAGCTTATGTTATCAATTTTAGACCATTAGACAAGTTAAATCTAACTAAAAATGGCTATTAAAACTTTGGAAAATAGACTTGAAAACTAACATAATTTGACTTAAACCAACAAGACATTTTCACACTTATACCAACTATATTCTACTGCATTTTGAGCCTAAAACAACCAAGAAAACAACACCTACAAGCACTTAATCAAAATCTAAACAAATAAGCTTGGTTATCAAACTAGAAAACCATAGATTCAAACCATGGATTCTTTGAACCTTAAACTTCATTTTTAAACATTAAAAACTTATGAAAGCTGACTTATAGACCGAGTGTAAGCTGGTTAAAACTGATTAAAAGGCCAAAGTGGCTTTGGCAGCACTAATAGAAAACATATATAGCACTAAGAAAATAAAGGACAAATAAGCAAATTCTAAGGAAAATAAGCACTAACTTATAAGCTAAACTAAGAAAAGCTATTTTAACTAGTAAATGGACAGATTTTATAAAACTCTACTTAACTACTCATTGAACCTTCTTAATAACTAAGCATATTAAGCTAGATTAAGACAAATTAAGCACAAATAAGCAATGAATAAGCACATAATAAGCAACTTGATAAGCAAAACAAGAAATTAAGCTAGAAAGTGAAATGAGAACATACCTTGATCCTAGCTCAAACAAGGATAAAAAATGCTCAAAGGAGCCTATCTATAAGCTCCAGCTTGTTAAAAACATGCTGGTAAAGTCCAATATGCCCATCCCTTTCTGGCTTATCATCCACAATAGCTTATTATGACTTTTTGAGTGATTTGAGACAAAAAGATTATTCAGTTAAGCTTAAAGGATGCTTCACTGAATAAGTGAAAGCTTGAGAGCTTATTGAGCTTATGAAGTAGCATTTAAACACATTTTAAAGTAAATTTGCATAAAAAGATAAATAGAATTCAAAACACAATTTAACTAAAACAGGATTTTTATTAATTTCAAATGAGATTACAAGGCTTAAAAATGAAAATACATTAAATATAAGCAGGAAAATAAGCTAAGCTACTACAATAAGCTACCTAAAGCTAAACTAAGCTACTCCTAAACTACACTAGATGATTATCTATGTGTGATTACGGCCTATTTATAGCAATGAAGAGAAGGTTCTAGGCTTGAGGATGCTCCTCACTCTTCTAATTCTGACCCTTGATTTGCAAGAGACTTTGAATCATTCCATCATGGCCGTTGATCCATCTCCAAGTTATTTCAACCAATCATGTCACTTGGGATTGACAACGTGGCTATGTCAGATGTGTTAGGACTCTTTCTAGAAGCATATGAGCGTGCGAGGAAATAAGGATTTACCTTGGGTTAAATGATGGAGGGAAAAGTGGAGAAGATGTACAGTACATCTATTTTGACTACACATTTGACCCGTATGTTTGACCAAACGTTTTATAAACTTTTGACTTGGGTCAGGGTATAGTGTTTGGGCATGGGTTATTATATTAGGCCGGGATTAGGAATAATGGATTATGGATTGGATCTAGGTTTTGTAAATGGATTTAACTTTAAGGGTTTATAAGTATAACCCTTAATGGGCTGACCCAGCTCATTAAAATGGGTACGGGTTGGTTCATTTAAGATATATATGCCTTCGGCTTCATTTTCTTGCGCTCATTCCATTCCCGTGCTTGGTTTTGTCCTTTTTGCTTCGTTTTTTGTCCTTTTGCGGATATTCGTTACCTACACAGCACAATAACCAAAACAAACATATACACTGTATTTTTCATCTATTTTAGGTCATTTATGGTCGTTTTATTACGTAAAAGGTATGTGTATTTAAGCACATACCAATAAGCACTTAACAAAAAGTTACTCTAATAAGCTGTTTTAAATAATACATGAGCAGTTTTATTCAAAACATAAACTAAACTAATTCGACTTATGTAAACTTGACATCTAAGACATATTAAGCCAGCATGAGATAAAATAAGCACGTTTAAGCAGAAATTAAGTAGAAATAAGCAAACTGATAAGCTAAATAAGGAAATTAAGCTAAATATAGGAAATAGAACAAGTACCTTTATCCCAGCTAAACAGGGATCTAAATTGCTCTTTTAGATCTTAGATCTACAAGCTAGCTTAAAACATAAGCTCTGAATACGCCTTATAGGAAATAGAACAAGTACCTTTATCCCAGCTACACGTCTAATCCACCAATCGTTGTACTCAGGATCGCCAGCGTGGCTAAAATTGGTGTCAGAGGTGTCAGCAGGCCTTCTAGAAGGGTATGTGTGCGTGGGGTGAAAGGGTGGTTTACCCTAGGTTATCTGTGAGTGAAAACGGGAGGGAAGGGGAAAATATATACAGTAATTTTGACCCGTGTTTGACTTGGACTAGAATTTGTTTTTTTGGGCTTTTTATCTTGGGTTTGGACTAATAGGCTTACATATAAGGTTTATTAAAGGGGCTTAGTGTATTTCAAATATTATTGGGCTGACTCGGCCTATTAAACGGGTACGGGTTGGCCTATTAAAAATGAATATGCCTTCGGCTTCATTTTCCCGCGCTCTATCCATTCCCGTGCTTGGTTTTGTCTGCTTTGCCTTTGTTTTTGTCTTATTATTGAATATTCGTACCTGCAAGACACAATTTACAAATCAAACGAATACAATGTATTTTTATGTCGTTTTTGTTTATTATTGGTCTTTTTAGCTTAATATTAAGAAATAAATGATATGTGTTTAAGCACATATTACCTATCTATGATGTTATGTAAATATATCATGTTTAAGTTTCAACTTTATGTTGATTATGTGAATATATCATGGTTTTTAGTATTATGTTTGATGTTATGTATTTTGGATTGTGTTTGTGAATTGATTAGATGACTATGTTTGTTGTAAGTGATGTTGTTGATATTGGCTAATCTGTGGACTTGTTTGTTTTGGATGATATTTGTTTAGATAAGCGTTGCATTAAAATGGGTCATACCAGGTTAAGATGGGTAAGTTTCATAGATAAAGGCTTAATAGATTAGATAAGATGTCTATTACATACAAACTGCAAAATGTGTAACACCCCCAAAAATATGACAACGCAGCGGAATACCACATGGGGTGCTACTTCATAATACACAGCGCTAGATACAAGAGAACGACCTCTAAATGTGTCATTTAAAAAGTAATCTCGTTGATTTTCTTTAAATTGATATAACATTGGTCCCATCATTGCATCACCATAAAAAGCTTGAAAGCATTACAACGAGATTTGATCATTTGTATATAAGTAAGAAATCCATGAAATAAAATATATGTCCATTTAGACTCCAATGCACAGCGATATAATCCACCAAGCATCTAATCACCTGAGAAAAACAATGCTTACAAGTGTCAACAATTAAAGTTGGTGATTTCATAAAGATTTCTGTAAAATATAAACGTTATTCCAATAAATGTACTGCAAAACGTTTTATGACTAGTGTCTCGCCTACAGTACCATAAATCATTGTATGTGCCATTTAAATCCCTAATATCCTTCCAAAATGTACGATGATTTTTAGAAATAATTTGCTGTAAAGTTTGCAAGACCATTTCAATCCCCAAATAGTCCCAAAATTACGTATAACGAATACCTTAATTCGTTTGGTGTCTGTTTACATTAATCGTTGATTTTTAGTTTACGCGATTTAACCTGATACTTAATATTAAAAACGCGTACGAGAGAAAAAGAAAAAAAAAATTAACTCGTAAAATCGATGACGTCGAAAATGACCTGAAAATACGGAATGTTACACATATCACCAAAATGTTTCAAGTATGTATTGCCACTTTATTCAAGGCACCGTAAATATCCATGTAAGTATAAAACCATGATTACAATTACTCTAAGTTCATGAAACTGCGACGTAGACTTGTATGTATGCCACTTTATTCAAGGCACAGTAAGAGTGTACCCATCGTAGGTGTTCCCTCCAAGAACACCCGGGCATTAATGAAAATAATATGTGTATGTGATTGTTGGCCCTGCATGCGCCAATCCAATCGTATTCCGACATGTTATAACGTTCGTTTGCCCAGTGATAGCTAATCACCCGAACGGGGATTGTCAATCCCGAATAGATCTATTTCATAACATTCGCGCTCACCCTCCGAGTAATTAACAGTTCATGCAACCTAAGCTAATCCGAAATCATTTGAGTGAAAATAAAGTTGTTGCGTCCATAAATGAAAACAAGTATTGTATCTCACTGTGAGATATGCATATGAGTGTATAACCAAGTTATAGCGAGTGTTCACGCCCAAAAATTAAACCAAGTATTGTATCTCATCGCGAGATATATAAATAAGTATGTAAACCAATTTGTAATCAACCATGTAAATGCATTCGTAAACAAGCATGTTCTCACCCCAAAAATATATGTAAAACCAGTAAAACATGGGGCTATAAACTCACCTTGATCAAAGACCACGATCAAATAATCCAAATAAATCACAACCGAATCTGCAACGATCTCGGCCACGACCTATAATTATGTCGCTCTATTATAATACACGTATTAAATACGATCAACGATGCGTACATCGTAACGACGAAATCATACATATTTTTATATGTATACATACATACATACATGTGATGAGAAATCCACTTGCGCGTCTTTAAACCTTAACCCTTAGTATATTATATGAATATATACTATTTTCCGTCCAATCATAGCTTATGTCGAATATTTACCGAAAGTTACTATTTTTAGACCTTCCGTTTTTAGAACCGAACAGTGGTCTTAAATATAATTAATTGAAATAATAGATCAACCGACCTTTAGTTTTGACCCGCTATGTCTTAATTTTAAAACTGACAATCCTCGCGGCAAAGTAAAACGTCATTACGAACAACTTTCGTGTTTCGCCGGAAGGCTGAAACGGACTCGAAAGTGCTCAAATCCTTTAATTAATAAACCTGTCAGATTTAATATATATTAAAAATAACCTATTTTTCTACTAAAGTGTATATTCCGATTTCACTCCAGTTTCTTCGTTATTGGGAGTTAAAAGTCCCGTTTTATATCAAAACGTCCGTCAAAATATAATTTGTTATATTTTGTAAACCAAAGTCTGACTTTTCAAAGTCTCGAATCCCGAATCTCATGTTCCGTTTTCTGCTCACAATTATCCGTTATAAAAACGCGCCAAAGTCCGTTTTTAGCTCAAAACTCATCTAAAATACATTTAATATTGCTTATACATTAATATCAATCCCGTTTTAAATATTAATATCATATTTTACTTAGACGTCACAAGTTTAAACAGATTTCATCACATATACATTAAATTGATAATAAATGAAACAATTAATATATTTATGGTGCAAAACAAAACGCACCCTTTTGTGTCTGATTATCAAACCAAACAAACCCCCGGCTGTCCCGGCTGTTTGACAGCCAACCCGACACACCCTCGTCGGTTGTTAACCCACAAACCCAAACGCACCCATTTGGTGGAAACAAAACCAAACACACTCTTTCGTGCTACACCACCAACCAAACGCACCCTTGTGCGGTTCCCGCTAAACCAAACGTACCCCATGGCTGTTAAACAGCCATCCAAACACACCCGTATTGGTTTCTACTAAACCAAACGCACCCTTGTGCGATTTCTGTCCAACCAAACGCAAACCCAAACCCACACAACCCGGCTATACCCGGCTGTCCACAGCCAACCCGACACCCTCCCCTTATGGTGGCGGCTGCCACCGAACAAACAAACACCCCTTGTGGTACCAAAACCCAACCCTGACTCTCTCTCCCCCTATACCCGGCTGTCCCACAGCCAAACCAAACACCCTTTTTGTGACCCGTAACCCACGCACCCTCGTGGGTGTTCATTAACAACCCATCACACCCCTCCGGTGGTTGTTTTACACACGAACCAAACCACCTTCGTGGTGGTTTTTACCACAGAAACAAACACACCCATCGTGGTGGTTTTCGGTGTGGGGAGGTGATGGTGACTATGATGGTATGATGAGGATGGTGTTGGTGGTGATGGTGGTGATGAGAGGGTGGCGGTGGCGGTGGCAGTGGTGGTGTGGATGAGCGAGTGGGGGAGAGTAACCTAGGGGATCGGGTAGATCGGTTGATGAGGTTCATCTTTGGTCTTGGCCGAAAAAGTCCGCCGGAAAAGTTTTTCGGCGGCGGCGGCATGGTGGCGACGGTGGCCGGCGGCGGCGCAGGGGTGGCTGCCGGAAATACTTGAGAGAGAGAGACTAGGAGTGTGTGTTGTTTTGAGATGGAAAAAAATGAAATAAAAATGTTATAATTTATATATATATATATATAAATTATAAAGAAAAGTGACATGTTACTAATAGTTTAGGGTAGGAAATGTAAATATTTAAGGTAGTTTTTGTTAACTATCGGTTCGGGTCCCGTTTGAACTAGTTAACGGTCGATTCGAGTCACGAAACTTGCGCCATTGTTTTCCAAATCATTTTTCCAATAAAAATGAGTATTTACTTGATAATATTTTATAATTATTTTTATAACATTTATAAAAATGTTCGTTATTTATTTAGTGACTTTCGAATAAAATGATGACTAATTTATTAAATATTTTTATTTAATAAAAATGATAATTAAATGTAATTTAATTATTTTCCCGTTTCTAAATCTTGCGAGGACATTTCAGTCACTTTCCGACTGTTTTCGGGTCTCGGTCAAAACTAAAAAGTTGTCAGGAACGTCGTTTTACATCAAATTGCTTTAGAGCCCGAGTTGTGAAAATGCGATTTAGTGGTTCGTTTTCAATACGTCAGCTTATAAATAACATATATCTTTTTCGTTTTCAAGCCAAATAAATTAAAAATAACTTCCACTTGGGAAATATAATAATAAATATGATTTATTATTTGAAATATGATCCGAAAATTTTACCTGTCAACGCGTAATTTGTTTTTACGAGACAATACTAGACAAAAGACAAGAAGTCAAGTCAGACGCCAAAAAAGTCAAGGGTAAAAATCGTCATTCAATTTCGAAAATCTCGATGTTACAGTACCTACGCCCCTTAAAGAATCTCGTCCAGATTAAATTTGTGTTATCCGATTGTGTGACCCAAAGGAAAGACTTAAGGTTTTTATAACTTGTATTCTAAAAAGGACGCTGATAACTTATCAGCAAATCGTGTTTCTACAAATCTCCATCTACCAAAAATATTTGCTAGGAGTAAGATCCAGGATATGTAATCCATCAAAATGGGTAATCTAAAAAATTCCATTCAGATCTTATGACTGGTATAACCGCGTTATAGGGAAAGTCTCATTATAGTGAAAACCTCAAGAAGAAGGTGTAGTCGCGTGAGTATGTTTGTATAAGTTTCTAAATGTCCGAGGACGGGTTCCTCGTTTCTACGTCTGTAAGGTTCGATGATTCAAAGCAACGTAGCTTATGGAAGTAAGTAACCAACTTACTTGGCAAACTAGGAAGTAGCGCGACCAAAGTCTTTCCTAACTATGGCCCGAAATGAATCGTCCCAACTATCAGTTTGTCGAATGAGGATGTTTTATCTCGTTTAAGGGGAGTTGCCTTACCTATTGGATAAAGTTGTATCAGTCGGGACCGCTCCAGGACCCAACAGCAGCGACCATAACGTCAGTACTATAACAAATGGTGATGGGATGCCGAGAATGAGGACATTTCGAGAAACAATATTCCCAGAATAAAGTTTAACAAATGGGAGGAGCTCGCGTAAGAGCTTATGCGATAGACGGCGGATTATGGTACTCAGTCGCTAGTTTAAGGACGAATCAACTCCATTAACTCAAGTGTGTAACAAGTCTGTTAGTTCCACGAACAGTTCGTGATCGCGAGGATTAGCAACGGCAAAAGTAATAACTTAAGAATGAGATCCGATAGTTCAAGCGAGGCCTTCAGATTCTGCCGAGTGGTAAGACACGATTGTGTTTCTAGACCTTTTTAACGAATTTCGGTAATTATCGGGTTCAAGTTCATACTCGTCTCATATCGGATACCATTAAGCCCACTCATTTATAATTCATTACTTACATAAAGGAGCGTCCTAATTTATGTAAGTAAGAAATGATAAACTTATGGTTCGGGGATTTACAATTTCTTTATTTAACTGAAGAGGCGTCCCAATCCTTTCAAATAAAGAGATTATAAATCATCCTACTTAATAATTTCTGATGCAATACGCGTACTTACATAACCTTCAAGGCGATGGCTGACATGACGATGCATGTGCTCTAATGAGTATGGGACGAGTGTTCCAAACTCGTCTTCGGAGACAGGGAGTAAAACTACCCAAGAATATCGACCTAGAGTTCAAGATAGTTAATGAGTACTCGGTTAGAATAAACAAGGTAAAAGTCTTTATGAACGAGTCAACATAGCAATTATCATATAAATCCTCCTATTACAAGTCCCGCCCATACAAGACTTGTAATACTTAGATTTATACATAATCCCATGTAAACAGAACTGTGACGGGTTTTGTTTACATAGCAATTATCATATCAATCCTTATATTACAAGTCCCGCCCATACAAGACTTGTAATACTTAGATTCATACATAATTCCATGTAAACAAAAATTATAACGGTCTTCGTGTAATACTATATTGTATAAAGTTATGAAGAAAATAATATTCTTAGAGACCATTGTTTAACTTACAACGTCTGAGAACGAAGTGAGACCATTGTGCAACTCACAATGTCTGACGAGTAGAATGAGACCATTGTGCAACCCACAATGTCTTAAAATATTCCTGGTATATATAATAACTCTTAACTAAATAAGCGTACGATGTAGCTAAAGGAAAGCAGACATATTAATATATATATATATATACTATAGTTAGGATCAAAATGAGAAGTTTCTTAAAAAATGAAGATAAGAAGTAACTAATAATCGCATATTCGAGATGGCACCGACGTAATTTAGATGCATTTCAATAATTCTTAGATGCATTATAAAAAAACCCCCGCCCAAAAAAAATTTCAAGCTTTTATTTAGAAGCATATACATATATTAGATGCAATACATGATTTCACATGTTTTTTGTTCTCTGCAAAGTGCTAAAATCATGAAAATCAATTTGCACAATCTGAACACAGCAAATTAACTTTCGAAACTCAAATTGTGCATCTAAATAATAGAACTTCATCTAATCAATCGTTGCATCACAAAATGTGTGGTTTTAGTCACTTCTCACCACTTCTTATTTTAATTTACTACTCACTGGATCCAACTATATATATATATATATATATATATATATATATATATATATATATATATATATATATATAATATAAGTACACGTAAGACTTAATCTGCCCGTAATGTAAGCACTTAAGCAAGAGCGTGTTAAGCACTTTGAAAATGGCTTGATGTGATCAATGATTATGTGAAAACGGTTTAATAGTCCAGGGTAAAATATGCAACCTATTCTCTATTAACCAGTGCTCTGATACCAATTCTGTAGACACCCCAAAAATGCGTGTCCGCAGCGAAGTATTTCCCGGGGAGATTACTCAATAATACACAGCGCTAAAAAAAATTATAATTTATGATACAAGAGAACGACCTTTAAATGTGTCGTTTGAAAAATAATCTCGTTGATTTCCTTGAAATTGACATAACATTTGTCCCATAATTGCATCACCATGAAAAACTTGAATGTAAAGACTCCAATGCACTTCAAGTAAGCCAAGTATCTAAATATCACCTAGAAAGACATGCTTAAAACGTCACATAAAGTTGGTGATTCATAGGTTAATTAAATATGAAAGTAAGATTTTCAAATGAATGTATTGTCCACTATGTCATCACAGTACCATGTAAAAATCCCAAAGATTTATAAAGAATGCACGACACATTTTATGTCACCAAAAGTACCAATCTTATCTCAAAGATTTATAAAGAATGCATGACCAATTTAATGTCACAAAAAGTACCAATTTTATCCCAAAGATTTATAAAGAATGCATGACCAATTTAATGTCACCAAAATGTTATCAAGTATGATAATTGCCACTTTACTCAAGGCACGATAAATATCCAAGTGAGTATAAAACAATGAGTACAAATACTCTAAGGTTCATGAACCTGCGACGTAAACTTGTATGTTTGCCACTTTATTCAAGCACATTTTTATTTTGTAAAAAAAAAATATAAAAAAAAAAAAAAAAAAAAAAAAAAAAAAAAAAAAAAAATAAAAGAGTGTACCCATCGTAGGTGTTCCCTCCGAGAACACCCGGGCAGTAATAAAAGAATATGTTCCCATCGTGGGTGTTCCCTCCAAGAACACCCGGGCATTAATAAGAATAATATGTACCCATCATAGGTGTCACCTCCAAGGACACTCATGGGTGTTCCCTCCAAGAACACCCGGGCAGTAATGATTGTTGGCCCCGCAGGCGCCAATCAAATCGTAATCCGACATGGTATAACGTTCGTTCCCAGTGATAGCTAGTCACCCGAACGGGGATTGTCAATCCCAAATAGATCTATCTTATAACATTCGCGCTTACCCTCCGAGTAATTAACAGTTCATGCAACTTAAGCTAATCCATAATCATTTCAAAAGTAAAGTATGCATTCGTGACCAAAAATGAAGTCAAGTAATGTATCCCATAGCGAGCTATGTAAATGAGTATGTAAACCAATTTGTAAACAATCCTGTAAATGCATTTGTAAACAAGCATGTTCTCACCCCAAAAATATATGTAAAACCAGTAAAACATGGGGCTATAAACTCACCTTGATCAAAGACCACGATCAAATAATCCAAATAAATCACAACCGAATCTGCAACGATCTCGGCCACGACCTATAATTATGTCGCTCTATTATAATACACGTATTAAATACGATCAACGATGCGTACATCGTAACGACGAAATCATACATATTTTAATATGTATACATACATATATACATGTGATGAGAAATCCACTTGCGCGTCTTTAAACCTTAACCCTTAGTATATTATATGAATATATACTATTTTCCGTCCAATCATAGCTTATGTCGAATATTTACCGAAAGTTACTATTTTTAGACCTTCCGTTTTTAGAACCGAACAGTGGTCTTAAATATAATTAATTGAAATAATAGATCAACCGACCTTTAGTTTTGACCCGCTATGTCTTAATTTTAAAACTGACAATCCTCGCGGCAAAGTAAAACGTCATTACGAACAACTTTCGTGTTTCGCCGGAAGGCTGAAACGGACTCGAAAGTGCTCAAATCCTTTAATTAATAAACCTGTCAGATTTAATATATATTAAAAATAACCTATTTTTCTACTAAAGTGTATATTCCGATTTCACTCCAGTTTCTTCGTTATTGGGAGTTAAAAGTCCCGTTTTATATCAAAACGTCCGTCAAAATATAATTTGTTATATTTTATAAACTAAAGTCTGACTTTTCAAAATCTCGAACCCCGAATCCCATGTTCTATTTTCTGGTCAAAATGACCCGTTACAAACACGCGCCAAAATCCGTTTTTAGCTCAAAACTTATCTAAAATATGTCTATTATGGCTTATAATTTCATATTAATCCCGCTTTAATATCAATAATATATTATCTCGACGCCGCAAGTTTCAATAGATTTCATCACATATAATTACTCAATCAAATAAATGAAACAATTAATATATTTATGGTGCAAAACAAAACGCACCCTTTTGTGTCTGATTATCAAACCAAACAAACCCCCGGCTGTCCCGGCTGTTTGACAGCCAACCCGACACACCCTCGTCGGTTGTTAACCCACAAACCCAAACGCACCCATTTGGTGGAAACAAAACCAAACACACTCTTTCGTGCTACACCACCAACCAAACGCACCCTTGTGCGGTTCAAGTAAACCAAACGTACCCCATGGCTGTTAAACAGCCATCCAAACACACCCGTATTGGTTTCTACTAAACCAAACGCACCCTTGTGCTATTTCTGTCCAACCAAACGCAAACCCAAACCCACACAACCCGGCTATACCCGGCTGTCCACAGCCAACCCGACACCTTCCCCTTATGGTGGCGGCTGCCACCGAACAAACAAACACCTCTTGTGGTACCAAAACCCAACCCCGACTCTCTCTTCCCCCTATACCCGGCTGTCCCACAGCCAAACCAAACACCCTTTTTGTGACCCGTAACCCACGCACCCTCGTGTGTGTTCATTAATAACCCATCACACCCCTCCGGTGGTTGTTTTACACACGAACCAAACCACCTTTGTGGTGGTTTTTACCACAGAAACAAACACACCCATCGTGGTAGTTTTCGATGTGAGGAGGTGATGGTGACTATGATGGTATGATGAGGATGGTGTTGGTGGTGATGGTGGTGATGATAGGGTGGCGGTGACTTATTGCTGCGCTTCTATCTCGATCAACTTTATAGACTAGTATTGAATCTAGATGCGTGACTTTAGCACACATCTAACATATTTTAAACACCTTTTCACCATGAATATGTATTTTCTTGATTATTTATAAACTTGTTTTATTTATTCATCTCACATACAGAGACTGCAATACATGAATTAGAGGTATGCGAGTTCTAGGAGGCGTCGGTGTGAAGAGCAAACACAGCCGATAATAACATCTTTCTATGATCTTAGATGTTTGTCGTGACAGGTGTCATTTGACAGCGTATACAGTCCATGTTACACTTTGACGGCGGGGCTATGTGTGGAAAGCGTGATGCGTATCTGGTTAGCGATAAGAGAGCGGTTCTCTAGTCTGAGATTCTGACAGTGATAGGAGGGTTCATGAGGCGACGAGGGTAATGGGGGGAAGTAGTGTATGTGGTAGGCGATTTGCTGTGAGATGGGATTTAGGGTCTTTCAAGGCCACACGGAGCGGTGAGTCGCCACCACAAATTTGCGTGGTGTCTATAATAGATTTGGGAGAGTCTAAACTTAGAAAAACACGATGGTGGTTGGATGGTAGTAGAGAGAGAATGACAACATTGCATCTGTCATGAGCAACCTAAGGTTAGCGGTGTGTGTGATGTAGTGGAATTGTTGTTGGTATTTTTCTTGTTGGACACGTGGCACTCTACTGATGATATATATAAACGAATTATACTTAGAGTAACGTAACTTATAACATCTACCGTACACTCCTTGATTATCTTTCAACTCTTACACTAGTATCGTAGGTTAGGTAGGTTTCACGGTCTATGACGTATCTAGATTCTGTCGCGGAGACATTAGTAGTATCTCATTCTGATTGCGATCTTTTCTATCAAGTATTGGATATCCACAACATATGGATTTGTGCAATATTTAACAGCATTTACCATTACCATCACGAACAGTTTGTGTTACCATATGTTAAAAGAATATGATACCAAACTTACTTTAACTCATTTCGTCGCCAATTGATTACACCATCAGACACAACTATAAGCGCGCGGCCTACAACACACTCCCACTCATTGCAACATTTGTGGATGGTGTTAACAATATAATTATAAAGATAAAATTACCACATGGTTCTAGTTGGTCGGGCACCATACGACTATCAAAAATAAGTCAGCTCGGATACGCTCACACTACACCTGACACTGTCTCTGCACAAACTACACTTTACACACCACTCTATGAAGTTGTAAAACTTTCTCTTTACTAGAGTCGTGGACAGTCTGCGTGGAGGACAATGACAGCACGCGCGACAGCGCGGGTTACACAGTGTAGTAAGAGTTCTTTGATCTAGTACCAGCGCGCTGAGGCACATCTCTGTAGTGGAGCGCAAGAGACGGAGATCACTTATACATCTTATGCCTGGTACATCTTCACTCCTTCTGGCACTATTCACGGACTCTGGGAAGAGTCCCAAAACGTTGACCAAACTTTCGCTTCTAGAACACCTGTTAGCCAAAAAAAATAACACACACACACACACACACACATCTAAAAAAAATATAATACTCTCTCTCTCTGGTTGAAGTATGCTAATGTGAAATTACTATTTTCCTAGTCTCCTTAATAACTAGGGGTGAGCAGAAAAAACCGAAGAAACCGAAACCTAACCAAAAACCAAAAAAAGACCGAAACTAAAAACCGAGTTCGGTTTTTACTTTTTTTAAAACCGAAAATTTTTGGTTCGGTTTTAGTTTTCGTTCAAAAACCGAACCGTAAAAACCAAACCGAACCTATTTTATTATATAATATATAATTTATATAATATAAATAAATAATAAATCAATATTTTAAATTCATATTCATTTTGTGGGTAGAATTATAATATATGTATCTTAATGTTTATATGCGTGTTTGTCATGTACGTGTGTTTATTTGACAATATATCATTACATATATGACAGTGATCATATTATGTCTATATTCATTTGCATATGTGTGTGTGTCTTATTTATATGTGTTTAATTGTAAAAATTTGGGATAAATATTATTAGGCTTGGATTGACAAAAAAGTAAAGAATAATAACCAATTTTCGACGTAAAACAAGTTTTTTTATATAAATTGGTCACACCCAAATATAAACGGTTTAAAACCGAACCGAAACCGATTATAAACCAAAAAACCGAACCGCCAAAAACTGAACGGTCTCGGTTTTTAGTTTTATAAAAACCGAATATTTCGGTTCGGATTCGGTTTTAGCCAAAAACCTACCCAAACCGAACCGTGCACACCCCTATCAAACCATAAAAAAAAGAACTTGTTTCACATGAAGATTAGAACCACATGAAATGTAAGAGTAATAAACTGTAATCCGTGTAAAAAATTGTGCAAATGATATACTCAAATCTTTTTAAAAATAGATAAGCACTAAATCTTTTATAAAATTAAGAATATTTTACAAAATTTGAAAGATATATGATGGCGGGGCGGGGAGGTTTTTTCGGTTCGGTTTATCATATGTACCCGAAAACCTCCCCAAACCTTTGGTTTTTTTAAAAATCAAAACCGCTCCCATCGGTTTTTGAAATGGTTCGATTTTTTTGGTGCGGTTTTTTCAGTTTCAAGTCGGTTTTTTAGTTTTTGTGCTCACCCCTAGACCTTACGTGAGTGAAGAAAGATATGAACACAAATCAAAACCCTAATTTCTTCAACCCAAATCCTTTAATAAACCCTAATTTCTTCTTCTAGTAACCCTTGATTTTATGAAACCCTAGTCTTGTAATACACTTAATACACCTTATATACCAATCCTAATAATACTTGTATGCTTGTAATCTTGCTAAAACAAAAACTATTGAACTTTCTTGTTCACTAAAATAAGCCGTGGGTTAGGGAGGAAACAAAAAGAAAAAAAGAACAAAAAAGATAAAGTGTTTGAATTTTTTTTCTTGTAGATGAAATGTGTGTGTATAAGTCTTGCATTAGCTTTCCTTTCATAGTTCAAGTATTTAACAAACTACTACACAAAACCATGGATTAAGAGTGGTTTAGTGGAGGATTGGTGTTTATTATTTGTGTGCATAATATGGGAGCCAAAATGGAATTTAGGATAGAAATGATATAAATTTTGTGTATTGGGTATAAAAGAGGGTTAATTGCTTAAGTATAGATGGATATTGGTTGCTTCCGGCATTAGCATAAAGTAATTTATAGCAAAAACGAAGAAACTTTTACTAACCAATAAAAATAAAATTGGAAATTCATAGAAAATTATGATACACACTATGTTCTGACGTAAACTTATATTTGTATGTGGTGTCTCAGGTTTACTTAAATGTTGATTTTTAGTTTACGCGATTTAACTAAACGTTCAAAATTAAAAGTAGTTTAAAATAAATAGTTGAATATTTATTGACGTAAAAGATGTGAAAATGTGAATTGTTTCAAATAATCGAACATGCTAGAGCACTAAGACCTTTAATACTTTATTTAGACTCTACCTGTAAGATTGTTCAACGAATTCAGAGGTGCTAGTTGAAGATGTGTCATTTTATACACCTATGAAAAACGCCCAAATTATACATGTTTTTTCTAGCGTTATTGTATATATTCTATCATATCACATGAACTTTCGATACTTATAAAAGCCTAAAATGCATGCAGGTTCACTCGAAGACATCCCGAAGCAAGATTACAACATAAACAAAATAAACATCTCAAGTGATAATGAACGTATCATTCAAGAAAAGATCATCAATCAATCTCTATGTGCCAAAAGTGCGCTGCACTTACCAATTGTGCACCGCACTTTCCTTCGAGTCAAAGACAGTCAACATTGCATTAACTCAACAAATACGCCACATAATTTCCTTTGTGCGCCGCACTTCCCATATGATATAAAGCATTTATGAAGACTTTAATGCTACTGCATTTACAACCCAAAGGTACGCCGCACAATCTTTTGTGTGTGTCGCACTTTCTCAATAAACATTTAATGCTAGTGCATTTAATCACCATGCGCGCCGCACAATATATTGTGTGCGCTGTACTTTTCACCCAAATTCAGCCTATAAATAAAGGATGAATTTTCACTCTCAAATCATTCCTCCTCATTTTTCTTATTCTACAAAACACACACACACTCCCATCCTCTTATCCTTCATCCACATAAACGACCAAAAACACATCTCCCTGAAGAATACAGATCTAACCGATCAAGAACGAAGGTGCGGTTATCACAACCTAGTAATTGAAATAAATGGAAGTCTATGTAAATCTACTTTTGTTACGAACACTACATCTAACCCATTGAGAGGCTAAATCTCTCATAGAACTTCACATGCTGGGTTGATGTTATGATCAAAAAAATCTAAGCATTTGGTATCGATACGAGAGCACGATCTCTCTTTAGCAATCCTAAGCTTATGTTTGTAATACACTATTATATGTCTTATCTGTCATCTTTTTCTATCCAACTTAAAATTATATAGCTCATATTGGGTATATCGGGGGTCGAACCCAATAGACCCGAATATTATCTATTGTGGGTTTTTAAAGATTTGTCTACAATCTTTATCGTTTGTGCCGAGAAATCCACTTTCGTAATTGATAAACAAATAAGCTTTGATATACTAGTAACTGGATTATTTGAGTGACACATTTGGTCTAATTAACTAAATATAAGTCTTGAGTTAATGAAGATTCGTTTGTGAAAAAAAACATTTTCTTTTCTGACGAGAAAATCCTTTTTATAAATTAAGGTTTCATCTTCGAGGTCTAATCATTTCCAACGCTTATAAGTTATTTTCAACTACTCGAGTAGTCATCTTTATTATCATTGATAAAACAAAAAGTTATTTTCAAGTTAATGTTTATTTTCTTTCTGATTATTTAAACACCCGTGTGTTTCCCTATAATAAAATTGGTATTTTCAGTCATTATAAATTTAAAGCTTTTGAAACACATCACACTATTTCGGGGTCATTTAACCCCCTAAATCATGCAAATATGCCTAGATTATGTGCTTAATCGTTTGTTTTTAGGGTTTTAGCACTTGGATGGCATTTGGTGGAAATACACGTGACTTGGGCTCATTTGGAGAAGAAACGGACAAGACTACGGACCTACACCAAATCTCTTGATGAATGATGCATACAGACCAAGGAAACGGCGTCGCAAGCATAACGCGACGCCATCATGATCTTTCTTGTGACGGCGTCGAGAATTTGATGACGGCGTCAGGACGCAACCGACTTAAATCAGATCTAAAAGATTAGACATGGTGACGGCATCACGACCACTACTTGACGCTATCACAGCGTTTTTCTATAAATACAAAACCGATTTTAGGGTTTTAAATGTGTAACTTTGTATAACTTTGAGGAGACGAACCCTAATCATTCTAGCAGCTTTAAGGCCGTCTTTAGAGCCTCAAAACCCTATTGTAACTGACCTTAATCCATGTTTTAATTAAGTAAGATTGTTTATCTTTAATCATTCAATATGTCTATGTGTTGTTTGATTAATCTATGTTCTTGCTTTCTTTATAACATGATAGGTTAAACCCCCTTTTGTATTTACTTATGATTGTATAAAACTTAGATTGTAGATACATCCATTTTAATGTTCTTCTTTGTGAAAATGTGTATGTTAGGCTATAGAAAACTAGCCATGAGGTAATAAATTGGCATATACATATAGGGAAATGAGAGTGTGTAAAAGTACCATCCGTTAACAGTCTAATTTTCATACTACCTTACCCCAAATATTGTTTATTCCCTCTTAAATAATTCAATTGCATTTAATATACTCTTAGCGGGCCTACTTGTAATAGTCTTCATACTACCTTACTTATGCGTTGTCTTAACGAAATATTAAATAGACGACGGGTTCGTGTAATTCGTTCATGACTTAGGAAATACTTACACAGGTCATAACAAGTGTTACAAAGCAACATGAAAAAAAAAAATTACAGGCACGAAGCAAACTAAGGAGTAAATACATGATTAAGTAAATACATCTTTTTATCATAAAGTTATCACTAGTAGATTAGATTATATTTAGTTTAATTGCTTAATCAAACCAACCTCTCAAATCAATGATTTTACCTGCTTTTTATAAAATAAAAATACAAAAAGAATTTTCTCTTAACCCGGTAGACCTCTGTTAGATTCTGTTCGAGCCTTCCCAACCTATTCCCTTAGAGAACAATAGCAACCCCCAAGTCTTGCCTATACTACACTACAACGATTAGGTACGCTGCCTAGGGAGTTGTAAAACTTCGTGTTGAAGTCTTTACGACAACCGCACAACACATCAAGTTTTTGACGTCGCTACGATGGAAAATAGTTAGGTTTCGACCATTGGTTAACTTAGTCTACTAAATACACTCCGAGCGGGAGGGTAGTGACATGAGCCATTTTAATTGAGAATTTTATTTTCGTTAAATTAGCTTTCACATAGTCTAATCTTTTCTTTTAAGCTATTTTTTCAATAAATCAGTCTCCGGGTCAACCTCCATGGAGAAACCAAAAAATCCTATCCGTACTCTTGGAGATTACTCCAGACCTAGCCACGAGGGCTATAGGAACACCATTGAGCTCCCCAAAGGGAACAATGTAGTGCCTCTTCGATCCGACACCATCTGGTTGGTACCAAACGGATGCTCATTCTACGGACTTCGTTCTAAGGATCCAAACCAACATCTCAAGTATTTCTTAAAACGTGTGGACTTACTTGACCTCGATGTTGCAAATAGGGAAAGAACGCGCCTGCGTTTATTTCAATTTTCCCTCCGCGATCAAGCTAGCAATTGGCTTAAACGTATTCCAGCAGGATCCATCTCCACATATGAGGATCTTACTACTCGTTTCCTTGCTCAATTCTTTCCACCGAGAAGGACCACAAAACTTCGTAATGACATCCTTATGTTCCAACAACATCAAGGGGAGTCTCTTTCTGAAACATGGACTCGTTTCAAGGACTTACTCCAAAAATTCCCTCATCATGGCATCGATCTTTGGCTCCAAGTCTAAATCTTTTATGACCATGTCAATCCCGCCACAAGACGAACCATTGTCCAATCGGCCGGTGGTAAGCTTCGTGACAGAAATGCCAAAGAATCCAGGGCACTATTAGAGGACCTCGCCCCCTATGACAATGAAAGTTGGAACGACCCAAGGAAATTCGCTAAGCCAGTCAAGGCAATCTCATACACATCTTTTGTACCCCGTAAAACACTATTAATCGGACTAAAAATGCTTTAAAATCAAGCCTTTATTATATTGCAAATATGTTTGCTTGGTATTTTTATGTCTTGCAGGTAAAAGGATTGAAGACGGTGCAAAAACGGGAATTATCGAGTTCAATTTGGTCAAGTCTAATTATTACTCAAACTAAGATGAAGTCGTGAAATGTCCCCGAGCATACCAGTGGAAAAAGCGTGAGAATACGAGTTCAACGGTGCCCTCGGAATCTTTATTGGGTGGACCCCCGACGCATTTAAAATGGGTTCGGGCCAGCCATGTTATTTTAAGTCCACCATAAGGCCCAAGTAATTGTGTAGGCCCAATTTAATTAATATGATTTCTGTGTTTTGAAATGCAATGAACCTCACGTGACGAATGAATTAATCAATGTAACCATGTGCCTGCGCACTATCTATTGAAATGAACAAATGGAAAATGAACATGTGGCCAAGGCAGGGTTATATTTTTCTCAATTCACTTCATTGCATCCAAGGGACGAAAATTTGCGTAGCTTTTAAGCTGATGAAAAAGGGCACGTGGCACTCTCTCACCGGTTGGATCATTAGAATGTTGCCTCTCGATCTGTGTGAACAAGGAATTTAACCAATGATTGGCTACTTATTTTTCCAATGATGAGGTCCAAAGTTACAACATTACCCTTCTCCCCTATAAATATTCAACCCGCTCCCTCACTCTATAGTTTCCTTTTTATTTTTTTTATTTTTTTTTCCTTTTTCAGCTTTTAATGTTTTAGTTTAGCTTATTGTAAAAGTTACGGCTTATTTTAGATTTTTAAGATAGGAAACTTTGTACAAGCTTCTTGTAAAGCTTATAGTTTAAGTTGTATGTGTTTTGAACAAGTTTTTAATATAAAAAGTTTAGTTTTAAAAATGTGTTGTTTTAGCTTATTTTCATCAAGCCTAATTCTGAGCTTATTCTTTGAGCTTATTTGATCAAAACTCTTTAGAAATGAATTAGATCTAGATGTTTAAGCTTTTACAAGTTTAAGGATCCATTTCTTATACGTTTTCATTAAGTTTTGAGTCAATAAGCTCAAATAAGCTTGGATCTAGCTTGTTGAGTTGATTTATTTAGTAAGTTGTTTTCAGAACTTCATAAAAACATAAAAGAGGGATTTCCATCATAAAGTTTCGTTTAGATCTAGCTTAAAATCATGCAAATAAGCTTTGGCTTATTAAGTTTGGTTTCGTTTTTTTCTTTTTGATCTAGCTTATTTCTTTGAGTTCGATTCGATTTAGCAATAGGAGGCCACGAGTATTGATTTACTCAGCTTATTTATAAGCTTGGGACCTCCTTGAATGATCGAGAGCTTATTTGGTTAAGATTTAAGCTATTTTCAAGCATTTATATTGTTACTTAGTTCCAATGGCTTATTTTCTTTTAAATCAGTTTTTGTAGCTTATAATCTTTTTCAAATAGTTTCTTAGCTTATTCGTTTTAAATATCTAGTCTAAATTCCGTAGCTAATTTCCTCGTTTTACCAGTTTTGTTTTTAATACTCGTCCTTTTTTATTTTAATTTAGTTCTCTTTTCCATTAATGGGCTAGGCCCAAATTCGGTAAGACTAGCATCTTAATTTCAACATATAGATAATTAAACAGTTTAGTTTTTAAAAGTTTTTAATAAAATACAAAAATACTAGTTTAACTTAATTATTTTTATAAAATTAGACCCGATATAATTTGTTGCTTAACTTTTTCTTGTCTTATGATGTACCGGTCTACTCATGAGGCGCGGAGCTTAAGGGTTTATTTAGCTAGATAGAATTTAATTATTTTCTTTAGCTAAATAAATCGGGTGGTAATCGTTAATTGCGACTCTTCAATTCGGTTCCATTTTCTATCATTTTTCAATTAATTAGTATAGCTTATTTTTAAAATGTTTTACTTTGCTTATTTGATTATTATGAGTAAAAAGTAGTTTAATTAGTGCTTGTTAAGTGATTAGTGGATTAGAAATTAAGTGTGGATTTGAAAAAAAAATAAGTTTAATTAATTAATAATCTTCGATTATTTGGATTTATAGTTTGAATGTTTCAAATGGCAAAAGCCGGAGAAATAGTCAAACTATACATTTCGTAATTAATATCTTTTTGAAAGATTTTTGTCAACATAAACCAACGTTGTGAGATAATTATCTTTTCTAAGGAAATTAATTCGTTAATAAACTTTAATTCACACTTGATGAACTTTTCACGTCACTTAGCAAGCATATTAATCATTTATATCTTTTAGATCAATTTTAGTATAATTTTGTATTTTTAAATCTTAGAATTAATTTTAGTTTAATTTTTTAGTATAAAAATAGTTTAAAATCAAAACCAAAAACTTGAATGACAATCAAGCTCGATTTACAACTTGAACGTAGATTTCCATTCACCTCTCACCGAGGAAAACGATACCCGTGTTGATTACTTTTTATTCTTTCCTAAGAATAATTTGTATGATACTTTGCTTAAGTATATGTATTATATATATTATATTTAGAGGGTTTATTTGATACACGTGTAAAAACGACCGATATCACCAGTCAAGGCAATCTCTTTGCCTCAAGATGTCCCGAGTACATCCGGCCGTCGTCTCATCGAGCTCGGAAATCAAGTCCATCGCTTGATGGAAGCTCATCTTGCTCTTAAGCAACCTGTTTAAGTAAACAAAATCTCTTCTTCATGTGAGATCTGCAGTGGTCCCCACGACACTCAGTACTGCATGTAAAATCCCGGGCAAGCTTTTGTTGAGTATGCGTCTTCGCGTACCGACGAAGTGGGATGCAAGTAGTACACTTTCAAACCCGAGCAAAACAATCTTGGTGACACCTACAATCCGTCATGAAAAAGTTACCCAAACCTTAAGTGGAGAACGTGTGTATATACCGGATTTTCCCCCCTTTCCCTGTGGCCAAACCATTGTAGCATTGCTCAAGTTGGTAAGGCACAAATATGAAAAGATGTATACCAATAGAATGGGAACGACAATAGGAGTACGTGTGGAAAACATTGGAGTATTTAGTAATATATTACATGAAATGGCTATATCATACATTTGGCGTTTCTAACAACTTGGAACCCGTTTATGTAAACACAAAGGTATGGTAGAATTATGTATTACTCCCTCGTCATAAAATTATTGTTAGGAGAAAAAAAAACACAATGTTTTAAATAGTGAAACAACTTCACAATTCAACTAATCGATCAAATATTAAGGTGCTGTTCGGTTGGTGGATTTACTATGGATTTGACGAAGGAAAGCATGAATTGTTTGGTATGTCAAGGTGGGACCAAGTAATGGAAATCAGTAATCAAAAAGTGATATATTTTATACCAAGGCATCAAGGGGTTGTTTCTTTTTCTTTGTTACACTTAATGAGTGTACCAGTCCCTTGTTTCATCTAATGAGTAAGGCCACAAAAAAGGCTCACTCTCTCAAATAAGTGGTTCATAAGGCATACTTCCAAACCACTTTATCAAAATAAAGTAGTACAAACTATCTCTTATTTTTTGTCCTTTTTCGATTAAAGTGGGTCATTTTCCTCACTAACACACTTTTTCTTTCTAACATAATCAATTTTGTATATATAATTATATAAAATAATAATTTATATATTTTAATAATATATTTTCTCTTTCTTATATCAAATTTTAAATTCAAAAACCCAATCAAATCCAAATCCTAATTAAAATCCTAATCCTAAATACCCACAAACAAACCAAACGAGCCCTAAGTGTACCACTAAACTCCTTTTTTATTGGTTGAAATGAAAAGTAAACAATTATTTTGGAACATCTCAAAATGTAATCGTACACTATAATTTTGAGACGGATGTGGTACTTAACTATTTTAGGTAGGGTTAAAAGCGCTAGAATAACCACATTACTTTTAAACTTTTTCTGATTGAAACGCTTACTTTTTATATTATACCTATATACTTTAAAAGCATGATACGTATGCCTCGGGCACTACCATTAATCGCCTTTAATACCCATCTCAGGCTCGAACCCACGTGTTATACTTCCATTCATCTTATCAGACCTTTCTTCAACCCCCCCCCCCCCCTCTCTCTCTCTCTCTCTCTCTCTCTCTCCCTCTCTTCCACAGATTCATAACAGAATCCAGAAAAACAAATACATCCCGAGGCTAAAGATGAAAGAATTATCAGCCCACACGTTCAATTACACTCACAAAATCCAATCCTTCGATTTTTGAGGCATTCGATTCTATCTAAATCAAAGGATTTCTTTGTTCAAGATTTGATGTTGCCAAGTTGTGGTTGTCGCATGGTGGATATGAAGGTGAATGCTTTTTGTGGTAATTTTGCAGGCATTCGATTCTATCTAAATCAAAGCTTCTTTGTTTAAGATTTGATGCAAGTTGTGGTTGTCGCATGGTGGATATGAAGGTGGATGCTTTTTGTGGTAATTTTTGCTTCATATATGTACTTTTTATATTTAATAATAATTACTCGGATTTGTTTATTGTGGCCAGTGTTTTGCGTCTACCTATAGTGATTTGATTAAAGTTTTTATTTTTATTGTAAATCAAGATTAGGGTTTGATTATGTTTGTGGTTTTATGAATTAGGTATTTTGAAATTTGGGCTTATGGTCATTTGGGTATGGTTTACTTTAGGATTAGGGTTAACATTAGTCACTTATTTGTTACATTAGTCACTTATTTGTTGGAAATTAGATGAGGCTTTTTCGTTAACCTGTTCTAGGTTATTGCTAATTGTAGATTCATATATTAAGAAGGGTTTCTACGGTTGTATCCAGTTGGTTAAACCTTCATGTTCCGGTGGCCATCCGAGACTTTTACATATATGTTTCTTATCACCAAGGTTTGTTTCTAACTTATGTTTTTGAAGGGATGGTATTATATCATTGCGAAAATTTAGAGATAAAAATAGGTTTTTCTAAAGTGAGAAATATGGAAATGGCTTCCGATTTCCCTTTCTTGTAAATTTCCTGGTATCTGTTCTGATGAAACAGAGAAAAGGAGATTCTGATAACCTATAGTTTATTATCTTTAAAAAAGTAATCTGATTTGCTTTTTCTGTTTCAAATAAGCCCATGAACCCTAAATACCACTACAACAAAAAGTGGATTTTGGGTCGAGCAAATATTAGGGTCGACAAAGTCGACCCTAAATGAGGCATGGGGCCCACAATTATTCACCAAAACCAGTAAGTCAACAAAATAAGTTTGGGTCGAAAGTTAGGGTTCGACATTGTCGACCCTAAGTTTGTTATATGACTTTTATATATTTTAATGTATACAATGATTTAAAAAAGTAATAAAATTTAAAAAATTAAATATTTTAAAACATTTTGGGGTCGAAAGTTTAGGTCGAAAATGTCGACCTATTGTTTTTACCAAATTTAATTGTTTTAATTAGACCGTAGTTTGGTTTTATCCCGTTAAAATATTAGGGTCGACAATGTCGACCCTAAATTTCTTTTTTTTAAATTTACTTCATATAAAAAAAAAATTTACTTCATATAAAAAAAATTCTTTTTAAAAAAAATAAAAAAATAAATGAATGTATCATATTAAAAAAAAGAATGTATTGTAGTAAAAGCGTGAATAGATGATAACAAATCCTTCCACATCTAATTATATAATTCAGATAATTTTTTTATACAAATTTAAAATACTTTTTATAAATTCAGATAAATCGTAACTAAATGTTATTTTTATTTGTATTTATTTTATCATTTATTAGTTAATTTGCTTAATGTGATAAATTTCTTCAAAGTTTAGACTGAATTAATGTAGTTAAACCACCAATAAATAATCAAAATACACGGATAATTAATGATCTCCTAATCGATTAACGTTTTTTTTTTATAACAATCAAACTACATTAGAATCGCTAAACACTCAAACATTAAAGCAATATGAATTACATTCCAAATGCTAAATTGATTTATTCTTAATGAAAAACTTCCATACTAAGTTTTCCCATCTCATTAATAGAAGCGCTGAAGTATTTGCAACTGAATCCAAAGTGTGTGTTTCTCGGGATGCTTCTCCACCTTAGTGCTCCTTCTAGTATCTTTATCTTTGCCTCTAGTGTCTTTATCTTTTCAGCCAAGAACTTACAATTTGAGCACTCTGCCTTTCCGAGATTCTGTGCAGATCTGGAAGATCCCGGAGAATAACTTAGACGTGTTGATGTTCCCGGAGAATAACTTGGACGTGTGACGATCAGAGACAGAACTTATATGGAGCCTCGAGGTCATCATCCACATAGTGCCACATCCTCTATCTTGAGGTTTCCCTGGCTGTTACGTAGTAAGAAATTCTTAAGAAAAATCATTTTTGACAAGCAAAATTATTGTTTATTTTTTTACATAATATAATTCTGTTTGATAGTTCACCTTTGAAATAAGGACATGCCGTTATCTTAGTATTGTTTACCATAACTGTAAGTTTGCTTGATTTCGCAACACCGTCTCCTTTTCAACGTGCACTTAAAGTTTGATTATATCGCTCATCTGGTGGCAGTGAACGATGGTGGTGGTGAATGTGGTGGTGGTTGTGAGGATAAGATTGTGTGTGCTTGGAGGATAAGATTACTATTGCTCTTATGGTAAAGAAGAGTGCTGGCGGGTGTATATATTTGGCGGGATTTTTTGGCGGGAGTTTTTGGAGGGAGTATAGTATTTGGCGGGATATTTGAACCTAACTCATTACGTTGAACCCTAATGTCTAACCCTGGACTCATACGTTGAACCTATCATATTAGCCCTAACTGCATACGTTGAACCTCTAAGTCTAACCCTGAACTCATACGTTGAAACCTTTCTTTGAACCCTAACCTTCATACGTTGAATCTTCTAATATTGAACCCTAATCTCATACGTTGAACCTCTAATGTATAACCCTGACTCATACGTTGAACCTCTAATGTGTAACCCTAACTCATACGTTGAACCTCTAATATTGAACCCTAACTCATACCGTGAACCCATCTAATGTCTACCTGACTCTTAAGTTGAACCATCCGGAAACCTTCATATTGAACCTCTAACTTATACGTTGAACCCTCTAATGTCTAACCTTGTCTCATATGTTGAACCTTTCATATGTCAACCGGTCTTTTATGTAAAGAAGAGTGCTTGGCGAGAGATATTTGGCGGGAGTTTTGGCGGGGGAATTTGGAGGGGTATTTGACCTCTAATGTCTAACCTTAACTCATCACGGTTGAACTCTATATTGAACCTTAACTTCATACGTTGAAACTCAAATGTCTAACCCCTAACTGTTACGTTGAACCTTCTAATATTAAAAAACCCTGACTTCATAGTTGAACCTCTAATTTGAAACCCTGACTCGTAGTTGGAACCTCTAATATTGAACCCTAACTCATACGTTGAACCTCTAATATTTGAACACATGACGTACGTTGAAACCTTAATGTCTAAACAGAGACTTATACGGTTGAAACTTTAATGTGTAACCCTAACTCATACTCGTTGAACCTCTATATTGAAACCCTAAACTCATACGTTGAACCTCTTATGGTAACCTAACTCATTACGTTGAACCTGAATGTGTATCCCTAACTCATACGTTGAACCTCTTAATTTGAACCCTAACTCATACGTTGACCTCTAATGTGGAACCCTAACTCATACGCGTTGAACCTATAATATTGAACCCTAACTCATACGTGAACTCTAATATTGAAACCTACTCATCGTTGACCTCTAATGTGTACACCCTATCTCATACGTTGATCTTAATTGTGTAAACCCTAACTTTAATTACGTGAACCTCTAATATTTGAACCCCTAACTTCATTACGCTTGCACCTCTAACGTATAACCCTAACATATCGACTCATCCGTGAACGGTTCTAACGTATAAACACCTTAACATTCGACTCATCGTTGAACGTCTAATCGTACAACCATTACCATATCGACTCGTCGCATTGAACACTTCCCCATATAACGTATAACCCTAACATCTCGATTCGTCCGTGAATGTTGAACCTTTACGTTATAACCCATAAATCTCGACTCATAGTTGAACGTTCTAACGTATAACCCTTTAATATCTCGAATCGTCGTTTGAAACGTCTATGTACAACCATTACCATGTTGACTCGTCCGTTGAACGTTCTAACGTATAACCCTAACAATTTTCCTCGAAAACCTTCTGCTGTCCGTTTGAACCTCTAACGTATAACCCTAACATATCGACTCTTCCGTTGAACGTCTAATGTATAACCATAACATCTCGACTCGTCCGTTGAACGTCTAATGTATAACCATAACATATCGACTCGTCCGTTGAACGTCTAATGTACAACCATACCATATCGACTCTTCCGTTGAACGTCTAATGTACAACCATACATATAATTATATACGAAACGAGGAACCGGACCGACCCGGCCGAAACGAACCAATTTATATTTTTTATAAAAAGTTATATATTTTATAAAAAAGTTATTATATATTTTATAAAAAATTATTTTTTATAATAATTATATCTACGAGTACGAGGAAAACCGGACCGACCCGGCCGTCGAAACGAACAATTTATATTTTTTATAAAAGTTATATATTTTTAAAAAAGTTATTATATATTTTATAATAAAAAATCATTTTTATATAATCTTATATACGAAACGAGGAATACATGACGACCGGCCGTAAAACGAACCCCAATTTATATTTTTTATAAAAAGTTAAATATTTTTTTAATAAGTTATTATATATTTTATAAAAAATCAATTTTATATAATAATTATTTAACGGAAACGAGGGGAACGGACCGCACCCGGCCGAACGAACCACATTTATATTTTTTATAAAAGTTATCTATATTTTAAAAAAGTTATTATTTATTTTATGAAAATATCATTTATATAATTAATTATATCGTAACGAGGAACGGCCCGACCCGGCCAGAACGAACCAATTTATATTTTTTATAAAAAGTTATATATTTTATAAAAAAGTTATTATATATTTTATAAAAAATCATTTTAAATATTAATTATATCGGAAAGAGGACCGGATTGATCCGACCCAGGCCGCACGAACCAATTTATATTGTTTATAAAAGTTATATAATTTTCTAAAAAGTTATTATATATTTTATCAAAAAATCATTTTATCTGAATAAATTATATACGAAACGACGGAACCGGACCGACCCTGAGGGCCGAAACAGAACCAATTTATATTTTTTATATAAAAAGTTATATATTTTATAAAAAAGTTATTATATATTCTTATAAAAAAAAATCCATTTTATATAATAAATATATACGAATACGAGGAAGGAAACGCCGACCGACCCTCGCCGAAAACGACCAATTTATATTTTTTTTATAAAGTTATATATTTTTAAAAAAGTTATTATATATTTTATAAATAATCATTTTATATTAATAATTATATACGAAACGGATGGAAACCGGACCGGACCGGCGAAACGAACCAATTTATATTTTTTATAAAAAGTTATTATATTTTCTAAAAAAGTTTTTATATGTTTTATATTAACAGGTTTAGGGTCGACATTTCGACCCCAAAATTGCAAAGAAATGTCGACCCTAAATTTCCCCCCAAATTTACGAAAATTTTCACCTAAATTAAACAACCCCGCCATATCTTTTAACCAAATGTTTTATATTAAAAAGTTTAGGGTCGACATTGTCGACCCAAAACTGCACATAATGGCGACCTAATTTTGCACAGTAGAATTTAGGGTCGACATTTTCGACCCAAAAAATAGAATGTATTGTCGACCCAAAATATGACTAAATATTTTATATAAAAACAGTTAGGGTCGACATTGTCGACCCTAAATGTTATCCATATATCTGTTAACAGCTCGAAGAGTTAACACAAAAACACAAAAACATTTATACTCCACCCCAAAAACAGATCGAAACACAAAAATCAAAACACTTATACTCCACCACCACCTCACCGCCTGTACCATACTCACCCCACTACCACTGCATAACCCACCACACACAGCCACTCACAGGAGCACAATTTCCACAGCCACCACCGATAATTATAAACCCCTCTAAATCAAAATTCTTAAACTTCAAACCCTCTAAATCATATTCTCTATACTTATTTCGTGTTATATTCGTTTTTGGTAAAGGGTTAATTATACTTCGTTTTTTTATAATTTCTTATTTTGAGTTTTTGTTTTTTGTTAATTATAAAAACAGTTTAATTATGTGTGTTAGAATGTTTCTTGATTATAATTCGTTTTTTATAGTGCTAATGAAAGTTTATTGTTGTTGTTTGATTGTGGCAGCCGACCGTAGCCGACCACAGCCGGGTCCACAAGCCCGACGCAGCCGAACACAGCGGGTCCACATGTCCGATCCTACGGCCAGGGTCCAACAGCCGCGAAAGTATTTTTTTTTTGTTTTTTTTCCTTTCTGGTATCTCGGTGGGCATGTCGTTTGGTATTTGGTTTGTATTTGATTATAATTGATATGAATGATTTCGGTATAGTTTTAAGAATGTTTTAGGATTTTGGGAATAATTTCAAAAAATCCCCGTTCCGAAGTTAATAACCTATAGAAACCGTCGAAATTAATTTATTAGAAATAATTTCGGAAAGTCGTGTTGGGGGGACTGCTTTTTGAATGTTTTGTCTCATTTAGGATTTAGGGGATATGAATGCGTATATAATGGTTTACTATTTGATGATGATTTTCGACAGTGTTTCTCCTTTACTCCTTACGAATATGTCTTTTAAACCAATATTTGGGGTGTTGAGGGGAAGATGATGCCGAAATTTTTCAAATAGTAAATCGGTTCTACGCATTCATAATATGAAGACGAAACATTCAAAGAGTGGGTTAAGATTGCCTTCCATAGTTGCACTTAGTAAACAGAAACAGTTCATATTTGTTAATGACTTTTGTATAACAAATAAAAATCATTTATTTGACTATGTTTATTTGCAACGCAGTTATGACAATTGATAAGGTTGGACCATATATCCTAATCGTTAATTGCCGAAGAATTTTTTAGATGGTTCTTTTTGCATCACTCAAGCATTGTGAGCCATTGTTGCACCCCATCACACAAAAGATCCATTGACCCATGTAAAGACGTTGTTGTAACCGTGATGCATAATTGTTGTTTACCTCGAAATTCTTGAGGTGACATATCTCCGTTTCCGGGTTTGACCAACATTATACCCACTTGGAAATTATCACTGTATGACCCGTTTTCTCCCGCTACCTCCACAAGTACCGCATTCACCTGATACCGATTTCTTCGGCAACGTAAGGTTGTCTTGTTTCGATGTAAAATGGTTTTGACCCATTAACCCTAAGAACCTTAGACACGCAAATTGCGTTCTTACATTGAAACATGGCATACTACATTTTTGACTGATATAGGGCAATTTCACAAAAATAAACAATTACATTCTTGCGACACAAGTAACACAAGTATTCTACCTTGAAGACCTTGCTAGACAACCACGTGGTTGGAAGGACGTTCGAACATGTTTATCAATCGAGACGTTGGGCAGAGTCCGAGTCAAGATGTTCTACATGGTAGAGTCATCAAATGTAACACCTGTCGTTGATTGACTAATTTTGAGCATACGGATTTGAGTATAAATTGAATCGACAGAAGTGGACGCCCAACAGTTATAGTTACATGTTGACAAATGCATAATGCTAATGAAGGCAATGCTGAAGATGATGATGTTGCACATGTCCTTGATGATGATGATGATGTTGTAGTGTCTGATGATGATGAAGTGAACCCTAGTACTAATGTTGATTGAGAAGATTTATTCTAGCGATGTGATTCTGACGTGACCATCGATCTTAAGATGTTGTTTGAATGAACAGTTATTATATGCTTAAATGTGTAATTTTTCTTGCATGGAATTGTTTTTTATGTTTAAATGTGTATTTTGCATTGTGAATGGAATTGTTTTTATATGTTTAAATGTGTATTTTTTTTTGAGTGGATTTGTTTTTATATGTTAAAAATGTGTATATTTATATGAATTTATGTTTTTAGCATTAATTGGTCCACGAAATTGTGTGTTCTCTGTACTTGTTATTTTACAGATGGCCGTGCGTTTATTTCCTAGGATCCACGACGTGTGGGATTGCGGTGTGTTCTCCACCACAGACAGCCCAACTGGCCCGTACGGCCAGTGCGGAAGTAAGAAAATTTTGTTTATTTATTATTTTATACATGATTTTTTTAATTTCTTTATTATTGAATTTTCATGACTCAATAACTTATCTTTGTGGTTCCAAACCCTGCGTATCGAGAACGGGAATGCGTCTCTTGAAGGAGGGCAGTTTAGACAAAAATGACCATACGACCTTTGACGATCGGCTTTGATTACGGCGATTCTTGGAACGTTCCATCCTCACCGAGCGCATTATGCAAGCATGTTGAATAGTTAATGGGAAAACAGTCCGGTACCTTCCCCTTGCTTGCGAAGTGGGAGAAATTCAGAGGCGTATATAAAGCGCATATTTTCCTACTCTTGAGGTCATTAATTGTTTATGTTACTTTCTATTCTTACTGTTTATCGACGTGATTGTGGATATGGTGTTATGTATAACCTTGTTTTGTTTATTTAATGCATTATGTTTTGTTTATCTGTAGAAGCTATTCTGACTCGCCTCTTGGGTACCATATCAGGATAAAGTGGTGATGGGCACTAATGTCTATACGGTTGGGGGACGAGAGGTAAAGCTTGGCTTGCCAATTGAAATGCGGATCCTTTGGCGCAAAAATAAGCAATTGATCAAGGCTGATCATTTTACAAGATATGGTTCGGCCGAGGAGGCAAGGAATCATCTGCCGCCGAATAAAGTGTGGGGAGACAGAACCGAAGATGAGTGGAATAACTTGGTTGATTGGTGGTCCCATCCGGATCGGGTGGCGAGAAGTCTTCAGAATGCTGCCAACCGAGCGAAGAACACGATTCAGATACCATCAAGGGAAGAAATCATTCGCGCAAGGCAGGAACGAATATGTAAGACTCTTTATAATTTTTGTGATATTTTAAAGGTGTTTATATTGTTTATTTATAGCTTGTTATTAATTTATTCGATATTGTACAGAAAGTTCAGAAAGGTCATTACGAGGACCTAATTGATGAATGGAGGAAGACGCACTCGCGCGGAGATGGGGAGTTTTAAGGACGAAAAAAACCGGCAAGAGATACGGGAAGGGAGATACGGTAAGTAAATTTAACTCGTTACATTCTTAATAACTTATTTTATTTGTTTTTAACCTTTTTTTTTTCTTTTTCTTTCACAAGTTGGATATGAAGCGCATGCCAGATCAGGTTAGTAGTGCCGGCGTCATCCCGTACAAGACAGACAAGATATCTTGGATGAAGTCCGTTCGAGTACCCAACCGCCGAACATGTCCGGGAGCAATGGCAGGAAAGTTACGGAGGGGTGGTGTCTCAACTTCCCGCAGCGCGCGGTCCTCATGCATTTCCAGATGCTATAAGTCGGGAGGAGCTTGGTCGGATTATTGAGGCAAAAAAGATCAAGAGGCCGAGTTGTCTGTTAAGGAGGAAGCAAACGCGGGAGGTCGCAGCAACGTGTGAGATCAGATAGTCTCGGCTGAAGCTGAGAGGCGATGGTGCGGTCCGTAGCATAAATGTAGTGCTGTCCGTGTACGGCGAGCCCGAGTACGTGTTGGAGTTTTGTGGTCTGTGACTTGATTACTATTGCCTCACAATTAGAAGTATCTGCCGTACTCACGTCCATTCTATGGCCTACTCGACTTTTGTGTCACCACTCGCCTTAATGTACAATCCATACAATATAACACTAGATATCGAGATAGATCGTCCTCAACCTCTTCAGACTCAGCCCGGATTTGACATAACTTAGATAGTCGTGTGTCGAACCGCGAATCCCTTCCCCTCTCTCTACATTCCGTCTCCTCTCTCTAGTTAGAGATCAACTTCTCTCGGATATCTCAAGTGTCTCTGAGTGCCAGGACCCTGGTGTACACAAGTTCAAAGTATGTACTCGAGCCTGCTCTACGTCCTGGCTCCAATCCCAATTACTACCCGGCTCATGAAGCATATGAGAATTGAGTACACCAGCCTCCTCTAACTCCACCCACCAGAAACACTCCAGTATCCACTCCCGTGTTGTTACGTGTGGCACGTCATAATTACTTAACTTTGCTACTCCTACGATCAGTACATAACTCTCATAATCAAGAGACGCTCGCCGTATCGCTAGAGAGACAATTGTTATGACTCACCTCCGTGAAATGACGACTCTCGTACACCTAGCATCTGAGGCATTAAAGTCATTAACTGCGGATGAGATATTCTCCACAGGCTTTCTATATATATAAAGGTGCCATGAATATAACTGATCGCGTGCTAGCGTTGACGAATTGGCTCGAGACAAGTGCGGTGTGAAGACAATGACGTAGAGCGAGATGGCTCAGTCGAAACAACTGGGGTGGTGACTACTCGGGGACGAGGAGGTGGGATAATGAGGGAGGTGCAGGATGAGTCGTAGGAGTCGGATAGGCGTTTTGTGGTTTTGTCATTTTTGTTCATGGGATTTGTTAGATTATTACTTTTAGACTTTTATGTTTGTCTCGTGAATTTTTAACACTTGTGAAAAACTTTTAGACTTGTTATGTATGTGGATTTCTTGAAAATAGTTAATTTATGTATCGTGGATTTGTGGTTATGTAACGTTTAATGATTTGTTATTGTTCGTACGGTGGATTTGGCGAATCTCTTGATTTGATGAAACGTTCCGTAGATTTTTTTCACGCTGTGGATACTAGGAATTCTGAAAACTGGCATTGTAGAGTCCAGTTTTATTTTTTGCCCGAGCAAACAGTTTGGGTCGACATTGTCGACCCTAATTAGATTGACATCTTCTAGGGGGGATACAATGACTCGTAATCTCCTATGTCAAACCTATCGGGTTGCGGAAATACAAGATAAAGAATTTTGTCGCGCTTTAGGGTCGACATTATGTGTCGACCACCTCTCTAGATGAGCGTGTTCAGAACTCATTGTGTAATGTGTGTCCACTCTACATGTATAATTTTTAATCCGATATATACTTATATTTATGATCGTTTTTTTCTCGTCTGTGATACTAAACGTGCTGTTTTAATAATCCTGTCAAAATGAAGAGAGAACCAATATAGATTATGGTCGAGAATCATGTGGTGCCCGACACACACAGTGTCCTATCAAGAAACTCACACTGTACATGAGCCCGTTAATTTTTTAATAACTTAAGAGTCTTGTCTTTTCCACTGATAGATTAGAAAAACTCTCGTCTTCTGGTTTCCTATTAGAAGCTAAATAGATATATAAGTAATAGTATAGGGCGTGTATCTCAGAGTGGAACGATCTCCCATAAAAGAATGTGCTCCCTGTACAAGACAGTGGTACGTATACACTCCCCATGTAAACAGTTGTTATGTATAAAATCTCTTCTTTGCGTCAGGAACTCGCGTTGTATGTTCCCCCACTGGTTCGACCCAATGTTGCAGATAAAATGCGACATGTCGATCCTCAACCACTAAGGTGATTTTTGGCTCTCCCTGCTAACTAGTTCTGGGACACTCGGCAGCCCGTGTTAGGGCTCTTGAAATGTGCCGAGGACCTCTCTGATAGTCCTATGTTGGGGTCGATCACCTCTTTGTAGAAAATCACTCTCAGGGAAGTCCTCGTGACTATCTAGTGTCGAACTTAATATTAACATCCCCATATTACTTCCTGTGTTTGTACTCCAAGTCGAACATGTAGAATGACAGGAGACCGTAAAGGGGACTCCATAGACAACTGGCTCAGTATATCATTACCTCATTCGATTCTGTTGATGTTAGTAACTTGTGACACGTATGGTCTATTAATCTGACGTGTAGCTTTGGTAATATGCATGCACACGAATGTCGTTTAATATAGAATTGTTTGTTACTTAAACTATGTATCGAATTGAATACTGTTGACCATATATCGCATTGACTTGCTGTTATAAATGTATAAGTATATACGTACACTGGTTACGCCTACCACACTTGCTAAATCGGTATTGTAGTGTGAATATATCCACCCCATAATCCTCTCGATGGCCATCCTCAGAAGTCAACACTAAGAAAGATTGAGATGTGCACCAGTAGCGTCTAAGATTTAATCTCCCTGCACATGATCTATGGAATCAGCTCAAATACAATCTTATTGTAGAATCGGTTAACGTCAACTCGGAGAAAGGAAAGCTTTATCTGGTTTGAGTCTATGTAACGATAGGTTCAAACCTTGTGAATGTAAGTTAGGTCCGCTCTTTTGCTAAAACTAGCTCTCTGAGAGTTTTGAAAACTGCAATGCATTTTACAGTGCGCCGTTGATTAATGACTGTGAACTCGCCTACTAGGAGAATGTATACAGGGCCTCACTATAATCGCCTATGTTGTCGGTGTGCAAGTGTGCTCACTTCTATCGAGAGACTCCCCTCCAGTCCTTAGATTACATTTTTGATAATAATAGAGGCGAAGTGCATCAGTCGTTTTCCATGAATTACAAGTGTGAAAGATCTCTCAGCCCCTACTATTGTCGTGTCATGTCTTGCTCACCTACACGCGCTTGGAGTGAACTCGTGACACTCTTCATGTGCAATGATAAAAACGTGTATGAAACTACGTATGTTTTTCGCTGTTCTATCTAGGTGTTTTGTCCCGTTTCTTATAGTGGTGTAACTGATTTAAATAAAAAGAAAATCAAACGAAGTCTTAGCTCCTGTTATGTATGTAGACTCGCGTATATATAGACCTGGTCCAAACGTGTACTGTTCTTATGTATTGCTGGTCTCGTCCTCCTCTGATTAGGAGATCTGAGGCGACCGTCACCCTAATACCGAGCCAGACCCGAACAATCTAGACTTGTCCTGTCTCCGACTATACCCAACACGAGAAAACAGGATTACTGCTGCGTTCAGCTGAACTAGAGTGACACTGCAGGTTGCCTATAGATCGTCACATTGAAAAGTGTTAGTTTCTGCTTGCCTTGCTCTAGTGAATGGTGTTGTATCGCTGTCACAAAATGTGTAGCTGCATCTCTGAATTAATTGGCAACCCAATATAATAGAGGTTTGTCTTGCATTGTCCAGTCGGTGATGCTTACTCAAACGGCACTAATCAAGAAAAGTCGTAGTATGAAATAACTAGGCGCATGTGCACTGTGTGAAACTACATAATCGTCGTGCGCAACCCTTGCGCCGCTGTTGTCATAGAAGTACTTAGATCTGTGTATGACAGTTCAGCTGATATCATAGGAATTCGAGATGCGTGGATTGTTACCCCTTCTTCAACCCTCCAACTCGCTTGATAGCCCATCCTCTCCATACTAGTAACTCCTCACTGTAGAGTGAACAACTTATATGCACAATACATATTAATGTAATTGTAGAGAATGGCATGCTTCTTGTGATATTTGTTGTCCCCTGTAGAAGTAAAAGCAGATTTACCCCATGTTAGTATGAATGCCGAGTATCTAGTTTGCTCCACTCACTACACACATTCTCAGCCGGATTCACCGTCTCATATCACCTGTGCGCGCTGTGTCCCAAGGCTATAGAATTGTGTGATCAAATGATTGGAAATCTCATCTCTTTTCGTTTTCACTGCCGTCCACTGATACCGTGGTTGTCGAGAGAGAGATAGGGGATAGTATAGAGAGATGATATAGAGTGTGCACCATGCTCCTAGACCTATGCGATGTTGGCTCGATCATTGTAAATGGGGTGATAGCTGCGGTGCCAAGAATCAGTGGCGAACATAAGTGTCATCAATACATGTTTTTAGCTGGACTAAGACACTCACGCTATATTAGTGAAAATTTGCTCCAGTCTACTCCCTCTCATAGTTGTTGCTCTTATAGAGAGAATAATATCGCGTACTGATCGTCTACACTGAAGGAGGGAAGTCGTCGTGAGAAGGGTGAGAAAGATAAGTCGATTCCAGACTCTCTCTCACGTTAGTTACTCTGATCAGCTATGAGTGATACGTGCTGCGGAGAAAGATGATCCACTCACCTATATGTCGTTTTGTAGAGAGGCTAAAGAGTATGTGCTGGCTACTCTCTTGTGTGTTTCAGGATGCTAGCCTCTAACAGGTTCTCTGTGCATTAGACGCTGTTTTGTGTGTGTCTAGAATCTTAGTGATCTTCCACGCAAATCGTCTCATATAATAGCCATACTCTTCCCATAGATGTGCTCGATTTGAGGTACTCGCACTATTCGCAAAATGTAGGTAGAGCAGTGAGCCCGCTCTGTGTGACAACTCGCTCTCAGCACCCTCGAGAACTGCACGGAAAAACCAATCAATGTGGACGATTAGCAACGAGTGTCTGGTAATGTAACGAAGTACCTTTTTCAGTTTGATTTGAGTGGATTCGCTTTTGGTGCAATGGCAAACCCTGGCCAAGAACACAATCTAAGACAACTTGGCCAGGTTGATATACAGTATAAAAGGTATTTATGTGGATTTTTTTTTAAATCTTTCGCCACTTAATGAAACCTATAAAAAAAATAGCTTATTTTCATTTATAAATGCACAAAAGATTTCACCTTCACAACCGTGGGAATTATACAAATGGAGAAATATTTCACACTTGTAATCTAAAACCCTAATCCCAACTATCCCACATCCTAACCATATCACATTACTCCCAACGAAAAGTGTGAGAGATAGAATATCATCTTGATCTGTATCTTAGTCTTAAGAAGTTGCATAGCTAGCTCCATCAAGCTTCTGTCTAAGGTGTTGTCGTGAGAGCAGAGTAAGCATTATTGTGTCCCTTGTATGTGGTGTGAACCTATAGTCGAGTGCTCTCATCTATATTTTCCGGGACTCTGGAGCGGCTTGATGCATCGATGTTGTGTGTTCTAACTGTGTTCTAAGATTGTTCAAGGCTTCTTTGAACCTATACTGATCTTACTCTCAATAGATACAGTCTAGAAACCTGTTGTGTTATCGGCTTTCTCCCGCTGGTTTCGAGTATGACGTGACATTTAAAGATTGTTTGCGCCCCCCCCCCCCCGCCCCCCCCCCCCACTAGTAGGAATTAAACTTAACACCTGTGTATAAAAACGTGTATAAAAATGTGTGTATAAAAACGTGTATAAAAATGTGTTTATAAAAACGTGTATAAAAATGTGTGTATAAAAACGTGTATAAAAATATGTGTATAAAAGTATGTATGAAAATATGTGTTTAAAAATACGTGTATAAAATGCCTATAAAAATATGTGTATAAAAACGTGTGTATAAAAACATGTGTATAAAACGTGTGTATAAAAATGTGTATAAAAACATGTATATAAAAATATCTATAAATTGTGCATATAAACGCGTATAAAAATATGTATAAAAATATGTGCATAAAAATGCGTGCATAAAAATGTATGTATAAAATGTGTGTATAAAATTATGTATAAAAACGTGTATAAAAATGTGTGTATAAAAACGTGTACAAAAGTATGTATAAAAATATGTGTATAAAAATATGTGTATAAAAATGTGTGTAAAAATATGTGTATAAAAACATGTGTATGATCATGTGTATAAAAATATGTGTTTAAAAATATGTGTATAAAAACGTGTATAAAAATGTGTGTATAAAATGCGTGTATAAAAATATTTGTATGAAAACGTGTATAAATTTAAAAATAATTAGAAAAAAATAAATAATCGTTAGTATAAAGGACTAACGTTGCAAACGTTCGTTGGCTAAAAAGCCTAACGTTGCAAACGGTCGTTAAGTGGAACAAAAATATAGTTGATTCTGGTAAAATAAGTTTGATGGTGCAAATTAACACAAAACTTGAAAGTTCGTTACATTAAGTAGAACAAAAAAAAGTTCACGTACCAAAACAAAACATTAGAGAAAGTACGTTGCCATTGTACAACTAAAACCCTTCTATAAAATATAAAAATATAAAAATACAAAAATAATCTTCTTTCAGTCTCGTAGATCTCGGTTAAGCTCTGTTCGAGTCTTCCCAACCAATTCCTCTAGAGAACGATAACAACCCCCGAGTCTTGCCTATACTACACTGTAACGATTAGGTACTATGCCTAGGGAGTTTTAAAACTTCTTGTTGAAGTCCTACGACTACCGCATCAACAATAGCTTAGATATCTTGGATGGTTTGGTTGATCTGTCAATATTTGCCATTCAAATTCATCCCAAATTAATGATGCGAAAACCAAGTTGGCTGAGTGAACAATTCCCCAAAGTATCTAAAGTATTGGAAGTCTATATGTGTCCTATGATGACGCCTTAATTACACATATTTTTGGAGGCGTTATTTATAATTATTTTATTATTTCTCGTGAACTTTCGATACTTAATAGCATGAAATGTGTGCAGGTTTACTTGAAGATAGTCTAAGCTCAAAAGTATCCAAGATACAAGTGTTTATACCTTACGAAAGACTAGCTAGAAGATTACAAAGAATAAAGACCAAAAATTATGACTAAGTATGCCGCACTTCTTCCCAAGTACGCCGCACTTCAGTCTAAAATAAATGAAGCAGTAATACTAGAAGTACGCCGCACTTTTATATATGTACGTCGCACTTCATCCCAGCATTAATGATTTGGAACCGACATAAGGCAAAGTATACCGTACTTATTATTAAGTACGTCGTACTTTACCCTTTTCCAAGCCTATAAATAGAGACGAAATTTTGCCATTTGGAGATATAATTCACTACTTCAAAACACACACTTCTCAATCTGATCTCCAACGTTACTCTATCCTTCCTTGGTGTTTTAAGCATGCGACTCCAACGAGACGAACATCAAGAATACGGGTTTAATAAGATTAGTATATTATGGGTTGTTAAATAAAGATTCGATACTTGTAAACGGGTTATCTTGTGATCCTTTGCCTATCCGAATCTAGTACGTATTTCATTTCCCTAATTAACTTTGTTATTATGAACTCCATAGCCATGAGAGGCTAAAACCTCTTATGACTACTTGGATATATTAATATAATTAAGAAGTATTTGGTATTATTGCGATCTTGCTAATCTCAAGTTTATGTTGAAAACCTATCGTGTTCTATCTTGTCAACGTTGTTTATCGACTTTGATTATATACTCACAAAGGTATAGGTCCAAAGACCCGTTGTGGACTATATAGTTTTAAATATTTGTCTATGATCTTTATCATTTGGTTGGAGAAGTCCGCTTATGTTATCTAATGAACAAAATAGATATAATATAATAGTAACTCGATTAAGTGACAACGTTTTTTGACGAGAAAACCTTTTTATAAGTTAAGCTTAAAACCAAAGATCGTAATTATCACCAGCACTACTGAATTATATGAAGCTGCCCGAGTAGTCATATCTCTTTATCATTGATTCCATCCGTTATCTTTTACTTGTTATTATTTGTCTTAAATCCTTTTGATTATACGAACATAATCAAATCCTTGTGGATGACCTGGTCTTACCTGAAATATTATACTACATACGTAGGTTATACTTTACCCATGTGTTGGTTTAGAAATCAGTAAAATCAGTCTTATAAATTTAAAGATTTTACAACACATCATTACTTGTAATTACAAATCATCAATGCATTCATATGTCAACATCTCTCGACATCTTAAGTCTGCTTCAACAACAAATATAAGTTTTCACCCGACGTAAATCACTAAAGGTATGAATAAACAAACTTTAAATTTGTTGGATGATCAAAAAAATAATTTTTGTCATAAACTTTACATTTTTATAAATGTAACAAAATCTTTTTACAAAAATAATTAGACAAATTATTTTTGTAATTATAAGAAATGTTATAATTCAAAATAAATATTTGAATTCAGTTTTCCCCCAAAAATCAGAAAATCCTACCCAGAAAATATTTCTCCACAAAAGGAAAAAATTAGGAGTGTTTATAAGTAGGCGGCCTCCTGATTGATAAAAGGGTCGACCGTGAAAAGATAAGGGGGCCGGCCATGTATTTTGCTCTGAAACTTTGCCTATAAATAATAAACTGTTTTCACATTATTAAGTCCTCTTAGCACACAGTTTTTCTTAGATCTAAATCCTTCTTCAAAACCCCTTTATTTGATCACTTAACTTGTTATAAGTTTGTTTGAATGTGATCGAATCAACCATCCATTCAAGTGCAAGAGAGTAACTCTCGTTATCGTCAAGATACGAAGTTATGTAGTTTAGTTAGTGCATTCGTGACATGTGTTACATTCTCGATGTATAGATCGAGTCAATGTCTTTCAAACATATGTATTAGTTGGATTGGGTAGATCGTGATGTATTTAGGTGAGTAAATACTTGTAAGAGTGGTTAGTATTTTAGGCCTTAAAATACAAGTAAGTGGTAGATCGGTTCTAGCTAAGATTAGAACTCGACATTTGGCTTAGTGTTGGAAATTGGTGTAAAGGAGCTTGTTGACTAGGGGGAGTGAAGTAGGGCGAAGAGGAGCTTCGTGACCGAACCACTATAAATCATCGTGTCCAGTTTGCATTTCTTTTTACTTATCTCTTTACAATTATACTCGCATTTATCGCTTTAAATTTATACTTGCATTATATAGATAATTGCGTATTGTGTTTCTTATATAGTTTTGATTATGTTTGTGTCATGGATAGATGTGAACATTGTGCTTTGGTTTGTATTGTTGTGATACTATTTGATACCATATGTATATAACTAGTATGAACACTCTTCATATTGTGTCACGCTTGATTGGCAATTTGATACAAAATTATTTAAGTTTTATAAACGAAAACGTATTCACCCCCCCCCCCCCCATTTCCAAAATTGGTATCAGAGCCTCGTCGCTCTAATTTTCAAAACAAATGATTTTATAAATTTGATTTTGATCCATGTATCAAATTACCCATGAAGGCGGATTAAATAAGAAAAGTGTTTTTTGCTTGACTTGTATTAGTTTTGTTGTTAAATACGCCTAGTATACTAGCTTGGAGTAAAAATGATGATTAAAATAAGTGTTATATGTTTGGTATCAAGTTCAGTAAGTTTTACGTCTTTTCGCTAAGTCACTAAATGATTTTGTATAAAAAAATGGCAAATCTGTGTTTCAGGTGGCGGCCCCCTGATCCAAGCAATTACCCTACCCCCCCCCCCCCCGCCCCCACCCCCCGCACCCGCTCCTCCCCGCCCCCCCACCCCCCCTCCCACCACTGCCCGCCCCCCCCCCGCCTACCCCACCCCCGCCCCGCCCCCCCCTCCCCTGCCCCCCCCACTACCTCCCCTCCCACCCCCCCCGCTCCCCCAACCCCACCCACCACCATCCAACATCCACCAACATCCCCCAACCAAACCGATCAACAACGTCCCCCCCCCCCCCCCCCCCCCCTCCCCCACCCCGCCCACCCCCCCCCCCCACACCCCTCGCCCCCACCCCCCCCCCCTCCCCACCCCCCACCCACCCCCCCCTCCCCCATCCCCCCCCCCCCACACCCCCCAGCCCTACCCCCCCCCCCCCACGCCCCCCACCCCCCCCACGCCCAACACCCCCCCCCCCCCACCTCCCCCACCCCCACTCCCCCCCCCACCGCCCACCCCCCCCCCCCCCCCCCCCCCCGCCACCCCCCCCCCCCTCCCCCCCCCCCCCCTCACACCCCCTCCCCCCCCCGCGCCCCCCCTACCAGCGCCCCCCACCACCCCCCCCCCCCCTCACCCCCACCCCCCCCACACTCCCTATCTCCCCCCCCCCCCCCGCCCGCCCACTCCCCCCCACCCCCACCACACCCCCCCCCCCCCCATCCTCCCCCCCCCACCCCCCCCCCCCCCCCCCCCCCCCCCCCCCCCACCCCCCCCCCCCCCGCCCCCACCCCACCCCCCCCCTCCCCCCCAACCCCCCCCCCCCCGCCCCCCCCTCCCCCCCCCCCCCCCCCCACCCCCCACCCCCCCGCCCCCCCCCCCCCCCCCCCCCCCCCCACCCCCACCGGCACCATCCCCCCCCCCGCGCCGTTCCCCGCCCCCCCCACCCCCCCCCCCCCCCCCCCCCCCCCCCCCCCCCCCCCCCCCCCCCCCCCCCCCCCCCCCCCCCCCCCCCCCCCCCCCCCCACCACCCTCCGCACCCCCTTCCCTCCCCCCCCCCCCCCCCCCACCCCCCCCCCCCACGCCACTACCGCCCCCCTCTCGCCCTCCAACCCGCCCCCCCCCGCCCCACCCCCCCGCCCCCCGACCCCCCCCCCCCCCCCCCCCCCCCCCCCCCCCCCCTCCCACCTCCGCCCCCCCCACCAAACCCACCCATCCCCCCCCCCCCCCCCACCCCCCCCCCCACCCCCCCCCCCCCCCGCCTCCACCCCCCCACGCTCCCCCCCCCCCCCCGCCCTCCCCCCCCCCCCCCCCCCCCCCCCCAACCCTCCTCCCCCACCCCCACCCCCCCACGCCCGCGACCTCCACCTCCCGCCCCACCCCCCCACACGACCCCCCCCCCGCTCCCCCTGCCCCACCGTAGCCCCCCCCTCCTCCCCCCCCCCACCCCCCCCCACCTCCCCCCCTCCCCACCCCCACCCCCCCCCCCCCCCCCCCCCTACACGCCCCGGCCGCACCCCCCACCCCCCCCTCCCACCCCCCCCCCCCCCCACCACCCCCCACCCCCGCCCCCCCGCCCCCCCCCCCCATTCCCCCCGCCCCCCACCCCTTCCCCCACCCCCCCCAACCACCCCCCGCCCCCCCCTCCCCCCACCCGACCCCCCCCCCACCCCCCCCACCACCCTACCCCCCCAACCACCCCCCCCTACTCCCCCCCCCCAACTCCCCCCCCCCCCCCATCCCCCCCCCCCCCCCCCCGCCCCCCCCCTTCCCCCTCCCCCCCGCACCCGCCCCCCCCCCCCCCCCACCCGTCCACCAACCCCCCTCACCCCCCCCCCCCCACCCCCACCCCCCCCGCCCCCCCTCCCCCCGCCGCCACCCCCTCCCCCACCCCCCCCCCCCCCACTCCCCCCACCCCCCCCCAACCCCCCCCCCCCCCCCCCCCCCAACCCCCCCCTCATCAGCCCCCACCCCCCCCCCCACCCCCCACCACCACCCCCCCCCGCCCCCCCCCCCCCGCACCCCCCCCCCCCCCCCCCCCCGCCCCCCCCCCCCACCCCCCCCCCCCGGCCCCCCACCCCCCCCCCACCCCACCCCCCCCCCCCCCCCCCCGAGCCGCCCCCCCCTCCCATCACCACTCCCCCCCCCCCTCCCCCCCCTCCCCCCCCCCCCCCCCACGCCTCCCCCCCTCCCCCCCTCCCCCCCCCCCCCCACGCCCCCCCCCCCCCCGCCCCCCCCCCCCCCCCCCCCTCCCCCCCCCCCCCCCCCCCCTCCCACCCCCACAGCGCCCCCGCCCCCCCCCCCCCCACGCACACCCCCCCCCGCCACCCCCCCCCCCCCCACCCCCCCAACCCCTCCCCCCACCACCCACCCCTCCCCCCCCCCACCCCCCCCCCCCCCCCCCTCCCCCCCCCCACCCCCCCCCCCCCCACGACACCCCCACCCTTCCCCCCACATCACCGCCCACCCCCCACCGCCCCCACCCCCGCCCCGCCCCCCCCCCCCCCCCCCGCCACCCTCCCCCCCCCCCCCCCCACCACCCCACCCCCGCCCCCCGCACCCACCCCCACGCCCACACCTCTCCCGCCACACCCCGCGCCCCTCACCCGCCCCCCCCCCCCCCCCCCCCGCCCCCCCCCGCCCTGCCCCCCCCCCCCCCCCCCCCTCCCCACCCCCCACCCCTCGCCCCCCTCCCCCCCCCCCCACCCCCCCCCCCCACCCCCCCCCCCCCCCCGCCCGCCCCCCCCTCCGCCCCCCACCCCCACACCCCCGAAGACACCCCCAACCCCTCCCCAACCCACCCCCCCCCCGCACCCCCCCCCCCCCCCACCCCTCCCACCTCCCCCCCCCCCGCCCCAACTCCCCCTCCCCACCCCCCCCCCCCCACCCCCCACTCGCCCCCACCCCACCGCCAGAAGCCGCCCCGCCCCCCCCACCCCACCCCCCCCCACCGCCGCCCCCCCGCTCACCCCCCCCCCATCCACCCCCCCCCCACCCCCCCCACCCCCCACCCCCCGCCCCCCCCACAACACCCCCCCCCACTCACAGCCCCCCCCCCTCCCCCCCCGCCCACCCCCCACCCGCCCACCCCCCCCCGACCCCCCCCGCCCCCCCGCCCCCCCCCCCCCCCCCCCCCCCCCCCCCCCCCCCCCCCCCCCCGACCACTGCAATTCCCCCCCCACGCCCCCCCCCGCGCTCGCCGCCACCACCCCCCCCTCCGTCCCACCCCCCCCCCCCGACCGACCCCCTCCCCGCCCCCCCCCCCCCCCCCCCCCCCCCCCCCCCCCCCCCCCCCCTCCCCCCCCCCCCCCCCCCCCCCCCCCCCCCCCCCCACCCCCCCCCACCTCCCCCCAACTCATACACCCCTCACCCCCCCCCGCACCCCCCCCACCCCCCCCCCCCCCCCCATCCCCCCCCCCCCCCCCCCCCACCCCCCCCCCACCCTAAACCCACCCCTCCCAAACTCAACCACGCCGCACCACCACATCACACCCACATCCCCATCAACCATCACTCCCAACCCCCCCCCCCCCCCCCCCCATCCCGCCCCCCCCGCCACCCAGCCCCCACCCCCCCAGCCCCCCCCGCCGCCCCCCCCCCCCCCCCCCCGTCCCCCCCCCAGCCCCCCCCCCCCGCCCCCACCCCCTACCTCACCCCCCCCCCGCACCCCCGCCCTACCCCCCCCCCCCCCCATCACCCCCCCACCCCCCCCCAGCCCCCCCCCCCCCCCCCCCGACCCCCCCCCCCCAACCCTCCCCCCCCCCCCCCCCCCCACCCCCCCCCCCCCCCCCCACCACCCCCCCCACCCCCCCTCCCCCGCCCCCCTCACCCCCCCCCACCCCCCCACCCTGCTCCCCCCCGAAGCCCCCCCTCCCCCCACCACCCCCCCCCCCCCCCCCCCTCCCCACACCCCCCCCCCCCCCCCACCCCCCCCCCCCGCCCCCCCCCACTCCCCCCCCCCTCACCCCCCCCCCCCCCCACCCGCCCCCACCCCCCCCACCCGCCACGCCCCCCCAACCCCATTGACCCCCCTCCCACGTCCCCCCCCCCCCAACCCCCCCGCCCCCCCCCCCCCCCCCCTCCCCCCCCACCCCCCCCCCCCCCCCCCGTCCCCACGCCCCCCCACCACACCACCCCCCCCACCCCCCGCCGCCCTCGCTCCCCCCCCCCCCCCCCCCACCCAACCACCGCCCACCGCCCCACCCCCCCCCCCCCCCCCCCCCTCACTCACCCCCCTGAACCCCATCCCCCCCCTCCCCCCCCCCCTCCACCCCCCCCCCCCCCCCCAAACGCACCCCCCCCCCCCAACCCCCACCGCCCCAACAACCCCCCCACCCACCCCCCCCCCCCCCCCCTACTACCCCCCCCCCCTCCGCCCCCCCCCCCCCGGCCCGCCACCACCCCCCCCCCCCCCCGCCTCCCCCCCGCCCCGCACCTCCCCCCCACCCCCCTCCCCCCCCCCCACCCCCCCCCCCGACCCCCCCCCCCCCCCACCCCTACCACCCCCCCCCCCCCCACCACCCACCCCCTCCCCCCCACCCCCCCCCACCCCCACCCAAACACCCCCCCGCTCCTCCCCCCCCCCCCCCCCCGCCCCCCGCCCCCCGCCCGCCACCTCCCCCGCCCCCGCCCCCCCCCCACCCCCAACCCCCCCCCCCCTCACCACCCCCCCCCCCCCAGCCCCCCCCCCGCCCCCCCCCCGACCCCCCCCCCCACCCCCCCCCCCAACCCCCGCCACCCCAGCCCCCCCCGCCCCCCCCCCAGCCACACCCCCCCCCCCCCCCCTCACCCCCCCCCCCCCCCCCCAGGCAACCCCCCACCCCCCCCCCCGCCCCCCCCCCCACCAGCATCCCCCCCCCCCCCCCCCGCCACCCCCCCCCCCAACCCCCGTCCAACCAGCCCCCCCACCCCCCCCCCCCTCCCCCCCCACCCCCCCCCCCCCCTCCCCCCCCCGCCCCCCCTCCGCCCCCCCCGCACCCACCCCCCCCCCACCCCCCCCCGCACCACCCCCCCATCACCCCCCGGCCCCCCCCCCCCCCACTCCCCCCCCACACCCGAACCCCCTCCCCCCCCCCTACCCCGCCCACCCCCGCCCCCACCCCCCCCCCTCCCACTCCCCCGCCCCCACCCCCCTCCCACCCCGCCCCCTCCCCCCCCCCCCCACCCCCCCTCCCCCACCCCCCCCCCCCACCCCCCTCCACCACCGCCCCCCCACCACCCCACCCCCCCCCCCGCCCCCCCACCCGCCCCCACCCCCCCCCCCCCCCCCCCCGACCCCCCCACCGCCCCCCTCCCCTACCCTCCCCCACCCCACCCCCACCCCCCTCCCCCCCCTCCACCCCCCCCCCCCCCCCCCCCCCCCACCCCCCCCACCAACCCCTTCCCCCCCTACCCACACCCCTCCCCCCACCCCCGCCACCCGCGCTCCCTACCTCCCCCCCCCCCCCCCCCCCCCCCCCCACGCCCCCCCGTCCCCCCCACCCCCCCCCCCCCAACCCCCCCCCCCCACCCCCCCCCGCCACCCCCCCCACCCTCCAACCCCCCCCAGCCCCACTCCCCCCCCCCCCGCCCCCCCCCCCCCCTCCCCACCCCCCTACCACCCACCCCGCCCCCCCCCCCCCACCCACCCGTGCCCCCCCCCCCCCCCCCACCCCCCCGCCCCCCCTCCCACCCCCCCCCCCCCCCCCCCCCCCCCCACCCCCCCCCACCCCCCCCCCCCCCCCCCCCCCCCCCCCACCCCCCCCCCCCCCCCCCCCCCCCCCCCCCCCCCCCCCCCCCCCCCCCAAAGCCCCCCCCCCCCCCACCCCCCCCGCCTCCCCCCCCCCCCCCCCCCCCCCCCCCCCCCCCCCCCCCACACCACCCCCCCCGCCCCCCCACTACCCCCCCCCCCCCCCCGCCCCCCCCCCCCCCCCCCCACCACCCCTCCCCCCCCCCCCCCGCCGCTGCCCCCCCCCACACCCCCCCCCCCCCCCTCCACCCCCCCCCCCCCCCCCCCCACCCGACGTCCACCCCCCCACCCCCCCCCCACCTACCCCCCCGCACCTCACCGCCCCCGCCTACCCCAACCCCCCACCCCCCACACCCCCCCCGCCCCCCCGCCCCCCTTCCCCCCACCCCCCTCACCCACGCCCCACCCCCGCCACCCCACCCCCCCCCACCCACAACACCCGCCCCCCCCCCCCCCCCCCCCCCCCACCCTCCCCCCCCACCACCCCCCCCCCCCCCCCACCCCCCATCCCTCCCCCCACCCGCCACCCCCCCCCCCCCCCCCCCCCCCCCCCCCCCCCCCCCCCCCCCCCCCCCCCCCCCCCCACCCAACCCATCACCCCCCCCCCCCCCCCCCACCACCCCCCACCCCCCGCGCCCCCCCCTCCACGCCCCCCCCCCCCCCCCCCCCTCCCCCCCCCCCCCTCCCTCCACCCCCCCCCGCCCTTCCCCACCACCGTCCACCCCCCCCCACCCAACACACCCCCGCCCCCCCCACACACACCCCCCGCCCCCCCCCCCCCCCACCCCCCCCCACCCCCCCCCCCCCCCCCCCCCCCCCCCCCCCCCCCCCCCCGCTCCTCCCCCCCCCCCCCCCCCCCCCCCCCCCCCCCCAACCCCCCCCCCCACCCCACCCCCCGCCGCCCCCCCCCACCCCAATCCCCCATCCCCTCGACCTCCCCGCCCCACCCCCCCGCCCCCCTCCCACCCCCCGCCCACCCCCCCCCCCCCCCCACCACCCCCACACACCACCCCCCCCCCCCCTCCCCACACCCCCCCCACCCCCCCCCCACACCCCCCCCCCCACCCCCCCCCACCACCACCCCCCCCCCCCCGCCGCCCCGAACCCCCCTTCCCCACCCCCCCTCCCCCAACCACCTCCCCCCCCCCCCCCTCCCCCCCCCCCCCACCCCCGCCCTCCCCCCTCCCCCCCCCACCCCCGCCCCCACCCCCCCAATCCCCCCCCCCCCCCCCTCCCCCGCCGCCTCCCCCCCCCCCCCCCCCCCCCCCCCACCCCCTCCCCCACCCCCCCCCCCCCCCCCCCCCCCCCCCCCCCCCCCATCCCCCCCCCCCCCCCCTCCACACCCCACCACACCCCCGCCCCCCCCGCACCTCCCCCCCCACCGCCCCCCCCCACCCCCCCCCCCCCCACCCACACAACAAGACCTCCGCCCTCCCCCCCCCCCCCCCCCCCCCCCCCCCCCCCCCCCCCCCCCCCCCCCCCCCCCCCCACCCCCCACCCCACCCCCCCCCCCCCCCCCCGCCCCCCACCCCCCCACCCCCCCCCCCCCCCCCCCCCCCCCCCCCCCCCCCCCACCACCCCCACCCCCCCCCCCCCCCCCCCCCCCCCCCCCCCCGCCCACCTCCGCCCCCCCCCCTCCCCCACCCCCCCCTCCCCACCCCCCCCCGCCCTCCCCCTCCACCCCCTCCCCCGGCCCCCCCCCCCCCCCCCCGCCCACCCGCGCTCACCACCCCCACCACCCCCCCCCCCCCCCCCCCCCCCCCCATTCCCCCACTCCCCACACCCACCCCGCCCCCAAGACCCCCCCCCCCGCCCCCCCCCCCCCCCCCCACCCACCCCACCCAGCCCCCGCCTAGCCCCCCCCCTCCCCTCCCCCGCGAGACCTCCCCCTTTCTCCACCCCCCCCACACCCCCCTCCCACCCCCCACCCCCGCCCCGGGCCCGCCATCCACCCCCCCCGCGACCCACCCCGCCCCCACCGCCCCCAGACCCCCACACCTCACTCCCGCCCCCCCCCCCCCACGCACGCCACACCCCCCCCCCCCCCCCCCCACTCCCCCCCCCCCCCCCCCCACCCCCCACCCCCCCACCCGCCCCCCCCCCCACCCCCCACCCCGCCCTACCCCCACCCCACCCCCGCCCCCTCCCCCGCCCCCCCCCCCCCACCCCCACCCCGAACCCCCCCCACCCCCCCCCCCCCCCCCCCCCCCCCCCCCCCCCCCCCCCCACCCCCTCCCCCCACACCCTCCCTCCACCCCCCCCACCCCCCACCCCCCCCCCCCCACCCCCCCCCCCCCACCAACCCCCACCCCCCCCCCCCTCCTAGCCCTCCCCCCTCCCCTCTCACCCCCCGGCACCCCCCCCCCCCCTCAGCCCCCCCCCCCCACCCGCCCCCACCCCACCACCCCTTCCCCCCCCCCCCCCCCCCCCCACCCAGCGACCCCCCCCCCACCTCCACCCCCCCCCCACCCAAGGCACCGCCTCCCCGCACCCGCCCCCCACGAGCCTCCCCCCCCCCCCCCCCACCCCCCGCGGGCCCCCTTCCCACCCCCCCCCCAACGCCCCCCCCCCACCCCCCCGCCCCACCCTCCCCCCCCGCCCGTAACCCCCCCCCCCCCTCCCCTCGCCCCGCCCCCCCCTCCCCCCCCCCCCCCCCCCCCCCCCCCCCCCCCCCCCCCCCCCCCCCCACCCCACCCCTCCTCCCCCCCACCCGCCCACGGCCCCCGCCTCCCCCCCCCCCAACCCCCCCCCCCCCCCCCCCCCACCCGCCGCCCACCCCCCACCCCCCCCCCCCCCACCCCCCCCCCACCCCCCCCCGGCCCCCCCCCCCCCCCCCCCCTCCCCCTCCCCGCAGCGGCCCCCCCACCCACCCCCCCCCCGCCGCCCCGGCCCCCCCCCACCCGCCCCCCCCCCCCCCCCCCCCACTCCCCCCCCCCCTCCCTACCCCTCCTCCCCCCCCACCCCCCCCGGCCCGCCCCCCCAACCCCCCCAACCCCCCCCCCTCCCCACCCCCCCTCCCCCCCCCCCCACTCACCCCCCCCCCCCCCCCCCCCCCCCCCCCCCCCCCCCGCACCCACCCCCCCATGCCCCCCCTCCGCCCCACACACCCCCCACCCCCCACCCCCCCCCCCCCCCCCCCCCCCCCCACCCCACCCCCCCCCTCCCCCCCCCCAGCCCCCCCCCCCCTCCACCCCCCCCCCCCCCCCCACCCCCCCCCCCCCCCCCCACACGCCCCCCCCCACCGCCCCCCACACCCCCCCCCCCACCACCCACCCCACCCTTCCACCCCCCCCCCCCCCACCCCCCCCCCACCACCCCCCCCCCACCCCCCCCCCGCCCCCGTCGTCAGCGCCCCCGCCCCACACCCCCCCCCCCCTCCCTCCCCCCCCCCCCCCCCCCCCCCACCCGTCCCCACCCCCACCACACCACCCCCCCCCCCAACCCCCCCGCCCCCCCCCCCCCCCCCCCCCCCACCCCCCCCCCCCTCCCCTCCCCCCCCCCCCCCCCTCCACCCCCCCCCCCGCCCGGCCCCACCACCCCCGTCTCCCCACCCCACCCCCCCCCCCCACCGCCTACCCCCCAACCCCCGCCCGACTCCCCCCCGCATCCCCTGCCAACCCTCCCCCCCCTCCCCCCCCCCCCCTTCCCCCCCCCCCCCCCCCCGCCCACCCCTCCCCACACCCCCTCTCCCCACCACCCCCCACCCCCCACCCCCCGCCCCCCACCCTGCCCCCCACCCCCCCCACCCCCCCCCAACCCACTCCCACCCGTCCTCCCCCCCCCACACCCCCCCCCCCCCCCCCCGACCCCCCCCCCCCACCCCCCCCCCCCCCCCCCCCCCCCCCCCCCCCCACCCCCAACCCCCCCCCCGCCACCCCCCCCACCCCCCCACCCCCGCCCCCCCCCCAGCCCCCCCCCCCCCCCCCACGACCCCCCCCTCCCCCCCCCCCCGCCCCCCCCCCCCACCACCCCCCTGCCCACCCTCCCCCCCCCACCCCTACCCCGTGCCCTCCTCCCCCCTCCCCCCCCCCACCCCACCCCGCCCCCACCCCCACCTAACAACCCTCCGCCCCCCCCCGCCCCCCCCCCCGCCCCCCCCCCCCCCCCCCCCGACCCCTCCCCCCCCCCCTCACGTCCCCCCCCACCCCCCCCCCTCGCAAACCGCCCGCCCCCCCCCCCCCCCCCCCCCCCCCCGCCACCCCCACCCCCCCCCCCCCCCCCGTCCACCAACGTCCCCACCTCCCCCCCCCCCCGACCCGCCCCCCCCACCCCCCACCCCCCTCCCCCCACCCCCCCCCACCCTCCGCCCCACCCTCGCTCAGATCCCCCACCCCTCCCACCCCCCCCCCACCCCCCCCCCCCCACCCCCCCCCCCCCCCCCACCCCCGCTCCCCCCCACCCCCCCAACTCCCCCCCCCCCCCCCCCCCCACCGCCCCCCCCCTCCACGCCCCATCCCCCCCCCCCCCCCAACCCCCCCCACCCCGCCCCTCCCCCCCCCCCCCCCTGCCCCCCCCCCCTCCCCCCCACCCGCCCCCTCCCCCGCCCCCCCCCCCCCCCCCCCCCCCCCCCACCCCCCCCCACCCACCCACCACCCCCACCCCCCCCAGCCACAGCCTGCCCCCCCCCCCCCCCCCCCTCCCCCCCCCCCCCCCCCCCTCTCCCCCCCCCCCCCCCACCCCCTCCCACCCCCCCCCCCCGCCCCCCTCACCAGCCCCCACACCCCCCGCCCCCTCCCACCCCCTCCCACCACCCCCCCCCCCCCCCTACCCCCCCTCCCCCCCCACCCGCCGCCCCGCGCCCCCCGCGCCCCCCCCCCCCCCCCCCCCCCCCCCCCCCCCACACCCCAACCCCCCCCCGCCCCCACCCCCCCACCCCCCCCCACCACCCCCAACTGCCCCCCCCCCCCCGACCCACCCCCCACCCCACACACGCCCCCCCCCCCCCCGCCCTCCCCCCCCCCCACCCCCCACCCACCCCCCCCCCCCCCCCCGACCCCCCCCCCCCCCACCCCCCCCCCCGCACCCCCCCCCCACCGCCACCCCCAACGCCTCCCCAACCCACCCCCGCCCCCCCCCGCCCTCCCCCCCCCCCCACTCCCCCCCGACCCCCATCCCCCACCCCCCCCCCCCCCACCACCCCCCCACCCCTCCCCCCCCCCGCCCCACCCCCCCCCCCCCTCCCCCCACCACGCCCCCCCCCCCCCCCCCACCCCCCAAAATGCAAGATATACCCCCCTCCCCCGCCCCCCCCCCCCCCCCCCCCACCCCGCCACCCCCGCCCCCCCCAACCCCCCACACCCCCCCCCCCCCCCCCCCCAACCTCCCCCCCCCCCCACCGCCCCCCTCCCACCCCCCCCCCCCCCCCCCTCACCCCTCCCCCCGCACCACCCACCCGCCCCCCCCCTCCCCCCCCCGCCCGCGCACCCCCACCCCCCCCCCCCCCCCCCCCCCCTCCCCCCCCTCCCCTCCCCGCCCCCCCCAACCCCCCACCCCACCCCACCCCCGCCCCCCCCCCCGCCCCCCCCCCCCCCAGCCACCCGACCCCCCCCCCCCCCCCCCCCCGCCCCACCGCCCCCCCCCCCCCACCCACCCCCCCGCCCCCCCACCCCCCCGACCCCCCCCCCCCCCCCCCCCTCCCCCCCCCCCCCCCCCCCGCATCCCACAGCCCTAAACCCCCCCCCCCCCCCCCACCCCCCCCTCCCCCCCCCCCCCCCCCCCCCCCACCCCCCCCCCCCCCACCCCACCCCCCCCCCACCCACCCCCCCCCCCCGCCCCCGCCCGCCCACCCCCCCCCTCCCCCCACCCCCCCCCCCCTCCCTCCCCCCACCCCCCCCCCACGCCCAGCCCCCCTCCCACCCCCCACCCCCGACCCCCCCCCCCCCCCCCCCCCCCCCCCCCCCCCCCCCCCCCACCCCCACCCCCATCCCCTCTCCACCCCCCCCGCCCCACCCCCCCCCACCCCCAGCCCCCCCCCCCCCCCCCCCCGCCCCCGCCCCCCCCCCCCCCCCCCATCCCCCCCCCCCTCCCCCCCCCCACCACACCCCCCCACCTCCCCCACCCCCCCCTCCCCCCCCCGACCCCCACTCCACCCCCCCCCCCCACCCCCCCCCCCCCCCCCCCCCCCCCCACCCCCCCACCCCCCCCCTCTCCCCACCCACCCACCCCCCCCCCCACCACCCCCTCCCCACCCACCACCCCCCCCCTGAATCCCCCCCCCACCCCCCCCCACCCCCACCCCGACCCGCCTCCCCCCCCCGCCCCCACCCCCCCCCCCAACCCCCCCCCCCCCCCCCCACCCCCCCCCCCCCCCCCCACCCCAACCCCCCCCCCCCCACCCCCCTCCCCCCCCCCCTCCCTCCCCCCCCCCCCACCACCCCCCACACCCCCCCACCCCCCACCCCCCCCCCCACACATCCCCCCCCCCCCCCCCCCCCCCCCCCCCCCCCCGCCTCCCCCCACCCCCCCCCCAACCCCCCCCCCCACCCCCCCACCCCCCACCCCACCACCCCCGCGACCCCTCCCCTCGCCTCCCCACCCCGCCCCCCACCCCCCCCCCTCCCCGCCACCCCCCCCTACCCCCCCCGCGCCACCCGCCCCCCCGACTCCCCCAGCGACCACACCCCCTCAGCCCCCCGCCCCCCTCCTCACCCCCCCCCCCCCTCCACCCCCCCCCCCCCGCCCCCCCCCCCCCCCCTCCCCCCCCACCCACCCCCCAACCGACAGCCACCCCCCGCCCACCACCCCCCCCCCACCCCCCCCCCCACCCACCCCCCCCCCCCCCCCCCCACCACCGCCGCAGACCCCCCACCCAGCCCCCCCCCCCCCTCCCCCCCCCCCTACTCCTACACCCCCCCCCCACCCCCGCCCCCCCCCCCCCCCCCCCCCACACACAACCCCCCCACCCAACCCACCCCGCCCCTCACCCCCACCCTACCCCCCCCCCGCTCCCCCCCCCACCCCCCCCCCCCCCCCCCCCCCCACCCCGCCACCCCCACCCCCTCCCCCCCCCCCCCCACGCCCCTCCCACCCCCACACCCCACCCCCCCAACCCCCCCCCCCCCCCCCCCCCCCCCCCCCACCCCCGACCCCCCCCCTCCCCCCCCCCCCCCAACCCCCCAATCCCGCCCTCCCCCCCCCCCCCCCCGCGCCCACCACCCCCCCCCCCCCCCCACCTCCCCCCCCCCCCCCCATACCCCCCACCACCCCCCCCGGCCGCCACCACCCCCCATCGAGACTCCCCGCCCCACCCCCCCCCCCTCTACCCCCCACACCCACCCCGCCACCCCCCCCCCCCGAATACCCACCCCCCCCCCTCCGACCCCAACCCCCCACCCCCCCCCCCGCCCCCCCCCCCCCCCCCCCCCCCCCCCCCCCCCACCCCCCCCCCCCCCCCCCCCCGCCCCCCACCCACCTCCCCCCCACCCCACCCCCCCCACCGCCCCCCCCCCCCCCCCTCCCCCCCCCCCACACCCCCCACTCCCCCCCCCCCCCCGCACCTCCCCCGCCCCCTCCCCCCCCCCCCCCCCCCCCCCCCCCCCCCCCACCCGCCCCCCCCCCCCCCCCCCACCCCCCCCCGCCCCCCCCCCTCCCCCCCCCCCCCCCCCCCCCTCCACCCCCCCCCCCCCTCCCCACCCCCCCCCCCGCCCACCCCAGCCCCCCCCCGCCCATCCCCCCCCCCCCCACACCCCCCACCCCCCCGACCCCCCACCTCCCCCCCCGACCCCCTCCCCCCCCCCCCCCCAACCCCCCCCCCCCGCCCACCCCCCCCCCCGCCACGCCGCACCCCCCCCCCCCCGCCCCCCCCCACCACCCCCCCCCAACCCCCCCCCCCCCCCACCCGCCCCCCCCCCCCACCCCACCACCACCGCCAGCCCCCCCCGCCCCCCCCCCCCCCCCACCCCCCCCCCCCCCCCACCCCCCCCCACCCCCCCCTCCTCGCCCACCCCCCCACCCCGCCCCCACCCGCCCCAGCACCCCCCCCACACCCCCCCCCCCCCCCCCCAACCCCTCCCCCCCCCCCGCCCCCACCCCGCACCCCCACCCCCCCCCCCCCCCCCCCCGGCCCCCCCCACTCAGCACCCCTCCCCCCCCCACCCTCACCCCAACCCCCCCGCCCCCCACCCCCCCCCCAACCCCCCCCCCCCCCCCCCACCGCCCCCGCCCAACCTCCACCAACCCCACCCCCCCCCCCGCCACCCCCCCACGCCCCCCCCCCCCCACCCCCCCCCCCCCCCCCCCCCCCCTCCCCTAACCCTCCACCCCCCAACCCCCCCCACCCCCCCCCACCCCACCCCCCCCCGCCCCCAACCCCCCTCCACCCCCCCCGAGCCCCACGCCTCCCAACACCACCCACCCCATCCCCACCCACCCCCACCGCCCACCACCCGACCCCCCACCCCCACCCCTGGCCCCCCCCGCGCCCCCCGTCCCCCCGCCCCCCACCCCCCCCCCCCACCACCCACTCCCCTCCCACATACCCACGCCCCCCCACCCCCCCCCCTCCACCCCCCCCCCCCCCCCCCCCCCCCCCCCCCCACCCCCCCCCCCCCCCCCCCCCCCCGCACTCCCCCCTCCCCCCCTCCTCCCCCCCCCCCCCCAACCCCCCCCCCCCCCCCCCCCCCCCTCCCCCGCCCCTCCCCCCCGTCCACGCCGCACCCCCCCCCCCCCCCCCCCCCCCCCGCCCCCCCCCCCCCCCCCCCACCCCCCCCCCCCACCCCCCCCACCACCCCCCTCCCCCACCCCGACCCCGCCCCCCCCCCCGAGCCACCCCCACCCCCACCTCCCCCCCCCCCCCCACCCCCCGCACCCCCCCCCCGCCCACCCACCCCCACCCCACCCCCCACCCCCCCCCCCGCCTCCATCCACCCCCCTCCCCGCACCCTCACCCCTCACACCCCCCACCACCCTCACCCCCCCTCCCCCCCCCCCCACCCCCGACCCCCCCACCCCCTCGCCCCCACAACCCACCCCCCCACCCACCCCCCCCCCCCCCCCCCCCCACGCCGCCCCCCCCCCCCCCCCCCACACCCACCACCCACGCCCACCCCCGCCACCACCCCCACCGCAACCCCACCCCCCCCCCCCCCCGCCCCCCCCCCCCCCCGCCCCCTTCCCACCCCGCACCCCACCCCCCACCCCCCCCCCCCCCCCCCCCCCCCCCCCCCCGCCTCCCCCCCCCCCCACCCCCCCACCCCACTCCCCCCCCCCCCCCCCCCCACCCGCACCCACATCCCCCCCCCC
>BQNB010001005.1:135090-149667 GCA_026074375.1 Tanacetum coccineum
TTCGTTTTAACGTAAAACTTGTATTTTATATTTTTTCCTTTCGAGTAGGACATTTCTAGTAGATATATCTTTGAAAAATAGTGTATTTAACTTTTCAAAAATATTAAACTTGGTTAATTTTTAAAATGGAGATGAAACTAATTCGTTTTCAAACAAAACCGAGCTAAGTATACATTGTTGTATATAATACACAAAACGACGACAAGTTCTTTTATGTACTATGCTAAATGATTATGTGTACTTCCTTGTGTCTTATTTTGTTAATAGATATTATTAAGTGATTGTTGCTATTTGTAATTGAGCTACTTATATATCTAAACGCATGTGCCATGTCATTATTTGTTTGTCAATAGTTTTCCAGATTATGCGTAAATAGATCTTATGCTAGACTTCTTGCATTAAGATTGCGAAATTGTTCTTGTATTGCATATAGGAAAAGATCATTTTGTTTGCAAATGTTACATCAAAATCCTGTAAACCTTATTAAACATAGTAACTCACTTAGGATCAAGAGCTACGTAAGTTTGTCAAATCTAAAGAAAAAGGTCGTCTTGCACAATTATCGTATTATTAGTTCAAGTGGTAAAATGTGTCACCATAAAATATTGAACACCTTCATTTAATCAAAAGTTTAAACAAGATCTAGAAATAATGTCATAATACTATCTTGCTTTAACGTGGGTTAAACAAGATAAAAGATCAATTTAATACATTAGCATTTAAGTAAAAGAAAATGTATTTTTGATATTAGCACGTGCTTACATTGGTCTAACTCACAATCATAACTAACGAATCTTTGGATTAAAATAAACCTATGATTTATTGCAAATCATAAAATTAAAAGCTTAACTTTCTTGGTAAGAAAATTTCTTTTTTTTGTAATGATATTTTGGTATAAAACTTCGTATTAACATTTACCAGAAATTAAAACATTTACTCTAGTCAAATAATTAAAAATGTTATATAAACATGTAATTGTTTTCTAAAGTTGTTTGTAATGCTTAAAAGTTACTAGATAAGTTCTATACACCTTAAATGTCAAAACTATGCATATTTTGCATGATACTCAATATTTTTTCTCACATATACAATTGATGATTATCTTTAAGAAACAAGTTAGGTCATCATTTTAAATGTCCTCGCACTTAATATTAGTCTTAGGATTAATGGAACACACTATTAAAATATTTATTTATTTTCTTTCAAATGAGTGTTCGTGAGGGTCAAAAAAGATTTCGAGTATATATCGATTCATTATTCAAATTATGATTGATATCTTTATCGAATCTAATTGACAAGTTTTCGAGTATGGACATAAAATCGAATTCTTATTTGTTTAGTTTCAAGATTATATCAAAATATAACAAAAGATGTTATCTTGAATCTACATACTAAATCACACAAGATTGATATGAAAATAATTACATCCTTTTTTAGATGAAAAGAATATGCATCGGATCATAACTCACACTTGTGTTTATGATGCCATATTGAGTCTACTTATCCAATAGTTGTGTTCCAAATATTAGACTAATATATTTAATAAGATGTATAAAATACATAATGAAATAGGATTGACGACTTGGATGTTTCGTCCTAAATATTCAAGCAATTTACATTGCAATGAAATTGGTAAATGTGTCATTTTCGAAAAACCAAACACAAGCAAACAAACAACATATGTAAAATTTGCTCATACAACTCAAAGCTCAAATTCACATTTGTCTACATTCTAAAATAAGAATAATACTCTTATTCATTCACCTAGGATAACATGATGTTTGAGAAACATTATGTCTAAGGAATTCATGCACTCATCGTGTTAAACGATTGATTAAGGATAATATATATCATATGCATTTTATTTCTTCGTAGCATGAAGGGTTGTGTTACAAGATAATACACTACATATTATTTGTAAAATATGAGCTATTAGAATTGAAAATTAACCTACAACAATATATGTCAATGCATAAACAAGTAAAATTCATTCATTCAAATACTTGTTTTATTAGGTTATATAACATTCATAAGAATGATAATTTTATCATCTTAGAAAAGCATACTTGTTTAAAAATACAATATGTCTCGCTTCAATCATATATCTTTAAAGAATCACAAACCCAATTAAAGTAAATAACCTTAATGAGATTCATTTCACAAGATATGCAAAGGAGGATTCGTAAAACATTCTCAATATAACATATTCTTCATTGTCATAAATAAGCACAACTCTTGGCTTTTGAGAATCTAAACACGTCAAAATTACATGTGACAACTACTCAAAAGATGACTTAATATAAGACATCCATTAAATCAAGAAATATATCATCAAAACCAAACAACCTATAGATCTTGAACACAATATTAAAACATTTTGCTTACGTTTTTCTAAGCATTCAACACATCTCTATTGGGGTTATGTGTAAAATATATCATCTAGATCTACCGTCATAAAAACATTGTTGTTTGAGTCATATTAGGCGAAGTATTAAAGAGCCAATCATATTTCATCTTTGCTACACTTCGATAGGTAAATTTAAACTCAATAAACAAGTAGTAAGTAAAGTTAATTTACATTAATCAAATTTGTCTTTCATTAGAATTTCTCATTAAACAAGTAGTAATTAAGATTTTATTAAATGTTCCTTGATTCATGGCATCTCACATATGCGTTTTAAAGTTTCAAGACGATAACTTATTTCTATGTGATATGACTATATGCCTTCGTGATTATTTTGATGATCAACAATTATTTGCTTTGATATTGAATGCATGTTTATTTTTAAGGTTTTGTCTTGGTCAAGCAATTCCGATATAATATTTCTTAGTTTATCTAAATAATACATGCTCTTAAATGCTAAATGTTAACATGTTTTACATGATGTTTGCGTTTAAAGTAATCATGTTTCTTATGCGTCATTTTACATGACTTACGTGTTAATTGTGCACCTACACTATGTCGGTTTGATGTATAACGAATTAGGTATGCCTATCACGATATACTTTTAGATGTCATATAGTCTTACACATTAATCTCTATGGTTATTGTGTTGATGCATATTTAAATACTCTTAAATCTATGTGTGTTATGCATCTAGGAATATATTTCATGACACTAGAATTTATACCCTTATTACTCGCAGCCTTTAGTGTCACAATCCAATAATAGGTCATAATAGTCGCAAAATGGTCTTAAATCTCCTAGAGTCTCCATGCACACACTTCCTTACTCATCATCTCATTTCCTTCTAAATAATCCATTTTTTTGTCAATGGAAGGTTAGATACAAATCTAATACACCTCTAAGTATGTTTGACAACTTAAATATTTCGTCTAAAATATTCAAGTGCTTTTAATTTGGGATCGCAAACATTAAAAGTCATATCCGAAAAATCATATTCAAGCCTTTTAACAACATATGTTAAAGCACTCTTCCAAAGAGCTAAAAGCTAACATCAATCTTCGGGTAATAAAGGTCTTACGAGTTTCTACAAAAGTGATTCGTAGTTCCTTCCATCCCTATGTAAATATACACACCTTGAGACTAAGTACATTCATTTTCGTTAGTCCCTTTCATCCCCATAGGAATGTCATGATGTTTTATCGTCATGCTCACCTCATACATAATAAGGATTGAACTTTTTCCATCAGTCTTAGGATAGAAAAGACATCGAAACCCGTCACCATTTCCTTCGTGACAACGTCCAAAAAGAAAATATCTCCATCGAAAAAGTTCCATCGAAAGACAACCTCGTCGTCATCCTTACTAAACCACTCAAACATAAACGTGAATTGTTCAACTATTTACGTTTAGGTCTAGGAATGATGGAACAAATCTCGTAAACGTGTCACTCTCCTTTTAATAGTCTTGTTACTATTAAATGTGATAATCGTTTAAGCTCAGTTTGTTTAGAACTATATCTAGGATTAACAATAACATTGAACATAACATATGTATGGCGGAATTAACATAAGAACAATGATATTGTAACAAGGTTTCTTCATTATCAAACACTCTAAGCCCCAATTATATTTGATCAGAATATAACAGTTACAACTAATCTGTAACAGGATCAAGTTACCTTGACCTTGAGGCTACACCACACAAACTAGCTAGACGTCTACATTGTATCTTGTGTACACACACACACTTTTCTGGATGCCTAAAACTACACGCCTGATATCTCTTTATATAGTAGAGATATCTAGGTTTACAAAGGATAAGTATAAAGATATTAATAAATCTTTTAAACATTTAAGTTTATCTTCTGTTATCTTTATCTTCTTAAGGAGATCTTCCAGAATCTTCATATTTCTCCTACATCTTATAAAATTCTTTAATGATGATTTTGATCCTTTTGTTTCATTACTTGTTTCTTTTGTCTCATCAAATCTATAATTCCCAACAATTCCCCTATTTGATGATGACAAAACAAACAATGTTCTTGCACGAACTTCATCATAAAGCCTTTAATCAAAGCTTCCCCTGAAGTTGAGATCATGGATCTCCCTGAATGAAACAAAACTTCCCCTTAAGTAAATTTCCTTTGTACCATGCCACACCAAGGATCTACAAGTTGCCAATTGTACCTGTGAACATCTTCTTCCCCTTTTTGTCATAATCCAATAGGGGACATATGAATATAAGCAACTTTGATCTTGACCACTACAAACCAATATCACACTTCTAATCCAAGCCTTCTAACTCCTCAAATTACCCTCCATGACGCATAATAAGAAAAATGAACTTGAGTAGTAGAAACTCACACTAGCAGTAGTAATAATGACTAGCAGTAGTAAAAACCTTCACCTCGATGATGCATGTAAATGGTTAAACATTTTAACAATAAGCTTCCCCTGAAACCCATATGTTAACCATTTCTTGAATCTTTAATTCTGTAGGCTCTATGTAATGATTACTGATGAAGAAAACTAAGTATAACCAACTTGATGTTGAAGTAGAATAACCCAAACTTGTGTCTTATATCTTGTACTATCCACGTGACTTCGAACTTATAAATAAATCTGTGAAATATAAGTAGATCGCAACCTCTTGACAAAAATCCTCATCTTATATGAGACACATAACAAGTGATAGAAAATGTGAGCATTGAGCAACATAAGTTTGTAGATCACACACCTTTGCTAGATTTTGACAAGTCTTCATCACAACATTGAAAACACAAACAAGTTACCTCCAAATGTTGTAAGCCATTTGAGATATGATAAGAACACAAACCTAAGTAATTCCACTTCACCTTCAAATAGGCAATAAACAATCTTCTTCGTAATCAATTAATCCAAGAAATCCAAAAACGAGCCCTTAAATCTGTTAAGAATATGTAAACCAAAATCCAAACAGTAAACACCAAAATCAAACAGGTTGTGTTTCTGTTTTGTCCAAGATCCATCATGTGTGTGTTGTTCGATATCGACTAGAACTGCCAGTGTTAACTGCTTTCCAGTAGCAGTACAAACTTCCAATTGGCAGTACTAATAACTTATTGCCAAATAAATCGCCAGCTACCTATGGGCTTCCACGAATAACCTAAAAAGCCCATACATACACATCTTCATACACCTGTAGTTAGGTTTCCATAACCCTAACTTGTACTCACGTCAAAACATTACACAGCTGCAGTAAACTTACTTACATATGACTTGTCAGCACTCGAGCAGTAGAAATTTTCCTTGGTTGCATAAACTCGTTATTAGCAGCACTAATACAAATGCTTGGCAGCATTAACATGGACACAAGCAGTTGTAACCATCATCCTTGACAGTTGAAACACCAACGCGAGCAGTAATAACTTGTAACCACTATTTAAGGATTCGATTACTCCTTTCTCCCATGGCTTTTTGTGACGCTTTAAGTGTCACTAATCTGTTACTAGGCTGTCACTAATTCATCATTCTCATGGAAGTACAAATACGAATAAGCAACACAAACACGTTACTTTTCTTATATCCTTGACAATCTTATAGTCATGAATTTAAACCCTTGATCCAATACAACTTTCTTGTTCTTCAGATTACATGTCGTATCATGAATAGATTCAACCAAAAGAACCTAAATTGAATCACGAACCAAGAACATTCATAAATAACTTTGGATTAGGGTTTAGTGAAAAACCCTAATGTCATCGAGCCAATAATCATCAAGCTGATTCACCCTGTCCCTCTTCGTCCAACAACATACAAAAGAATAAACTCCAAAAATAAACAAATACTCGTGCTAAATCTTTTGTGAAAACCTAACTGAATTAGGGTTACTTTCAACAAAAACAACCAGGAGTAATAACCACCTGCTGCTTACTCTTCATCCTAAGAACTAATCACGAAACAACCCACAACAACTCTTTAATAATCGTTTGTCTTCTGTCTTTTGCTTATCCAGATTTAGGGTTTGTACAAAACCTTAATTGCACCGATTTTATACCAAACTTCAAAGCAAAAACACGACACCTTTTTCATCATAAACTCGACCATAATAACACCTTGTAAGATCCTAAATCATGAGCCACGAGGCTCTGATACCACCTGATAGTCCTAAATAACATGATAGGACTTATGATCTTTTAAGCTCAGATTGTTTAGATCTTATATCTAGGATTAACAATAACAATGATAACAATATGCACAATGGAATTAAATAAAGAACATCAATGTTATTTGAACAAGGTTTTATTACCATACGTTTCCACCAAGCCTCAATTCTATATGATCAGTATAGAACGTGTTACCACCTATAATAAGAATCAAAGATCCTTGAGGCTAAACCAACTCTAATAGACGTCTACATCTCTACACCTTTTAATACACACACGCACACGTTTTCTTTTCTGTGTACCCAAAACTTATGACCTGATATCTCTTTATATAGTAGAGATATTTAGGTTTACAAAGGGATAAACATAAATCTTTTAAACATTTAACTTGATCTTCTGTTATCTTCTATCTTCTTAAGGAGATCTTCTAGAATCTTAATATTCTCCTACATCTTGTAGAATTCTTTAATGATAATTTTGATCCTTTTGTTTCATTACTTGTTTCTTTTGTCTCATCAAATCTATAATTCCCAACATAATCTAAGTTTGGTTTTTATCAAATGTGAAATGTAACAGAGTCTGAAAAGTTTGATATCCGCACAACTCTCCCATCCAAGCTAATAAGCAAGCATAAACACCTGAGATAAAACATACTAAAAAGTCAACAATAATGTTGAGTGAATCCATAAAGTTTGTAAGTAAACCAGTAATAAACGTAGAACACAAGCACAGTTCATTAAAAGACAATGTATGCTTATAACGTATAAATTTTGTTTTATTGCATCGAGCTCGTGACACCGAACCTTGACAAAACATATCCTGTATGTATATAAATTTGCCCCAGCACTAGGTATTATTGCCTCATACCTACTTGTCTCAATACAAATCGTTCGTTGATAGGGTGCTCCAACAATTGATTCATACCCCCAGACGGGGTTTTCAAACCCAATAGATTTATTAATTGTACTAGCGTTTACCTCACGGGTAATTAACAGTTCATGAAATTAGGGACTTTGGCAATAGCTTCTCTGTTAGCCTTAATTATATTAAGTCAAACAAGAATGTTATCGGTCTTAGAAAGTCAAACTAGGTCTTGTATTGTAATAGGCTAGTCGGGTTCAACGGGCTTGGATTGTAATCTAATATTGTCCGTGTTTCGGGCTCAAAGCCCAAGTTTAGCCAAGCCCGGCCCGTTAAGAAAGCCCATGAGCCAACTACAAGGCCTGGGTATAAATATCCCTTCACCATACTTGGTAAAGGGTGTTGGTTGCATTTTCCCATAACTTGTAACTTCCCATTTTCTCCATTTTCTATCTAATCTTTCTTGTTTCTCTCTCTACTTTCTCTCTCTAAGATTTCTTACTTTCTAGCATCTAGGTATAGATTATAGTTGTGTAATGGATTAAATACATGGGATAACATGTGGTACCAGAACTAAAGGGGTGTTTAGTGACTGAATTTCGTGGGTTTTTTGTTGTTTTGTTTCTTTGGTTCGAAATAAAGAAAAAAAGCAAGAAAAAATCATCTTTGATCTGTGTTATCCAATATAGAACACAATTAGCAGTAGTATCTTTTAAGCCCAAGCAGTAATAACTACTTTTAATCAAACAGTTGTAACTGCTTAAATTTACCCTAGCAGCAGAAACTTAATACTGGCAGAATTAAAAATATACTAGCAGTAACTTAATCATACCATAGCAACATAAGTATAACTCGGCTAGCATTAACCTTTAGTGACGCAGATTGATTTTAAAATGATAACTGGCAGCAATAATCTATCCATTGGCGCGCTATTGTAACGCCAGTTTTCTTGGCAGTATCATTACGTCTCCGGGCAGCACTAACTTTACATTAAGCTATCACTAATCATCATAAGCCCAGCGCAGCACTAACCTTCAAAGATAAGGCTAGCAGTATAATGTTTTACCTTGGCAGTAGAAACATAACAGGTGAGCAGATATCTATCTTGTAACCGCCCTGTTTAAGAATTCCCTGTTTTTTAAGTATCCAGACGACGCTTTTTAGTGTTTACAAACGCTGTCATTGAAATCCGTCAGCAAAATTATTCATTTCCTTAAACGACCTAGCATCATGTTTAGTGTACAAACAATTGGTATCGAACAGAAGAAACACTTGTTGCCCCTTCCCTTGATTGCGTTTATACACAAAAACCAGCTTTATGTTTTGATTATAATTAGCGGTTTGACAAACCTAATGTTGCCGAACTGTGGACTAGTACCCAAAACAGAAAACCACTTGAACCTTACTTTTATCATAAACTCGTATCAACCACACCTTGTAGATCCTTGATCAAGAGCCCATGGCTCTGATACCAATTCTGGAGTTATGATTCTAGAACTCTTAGATCAGCGTTTAAGCTCAGTTTGTTTAGAAACCTATGAAGCTAGGATTAACAATAAACAATGGATTAATAATATGCCAACAGAATTAAATTCAAGAACATCATGTTATTTGAACAAGGTTTTTTTTACCATACGTTTAACCAAGCCTCAAATCTATATGTTCAATATAGAATCGGGTTACCACTGTAACGGGATCTAAGGAAACCTTACTTTACCTTCGCTAGCTACACCACACAAACTAGAACGGTCTACTTGATCCAGTGTACTCACAACATGTTTTTCTGAATACTAAAAACTCTGTGTCTATGATCTCTTTATATGAGAGATCCATGACTTACAAAGGAAGTGAAACATAAAGATATAAAACAAGCTATATCTTTTAAAATTTAATAAATATCTTCTGTTATCTTTATATTCCTTAATAAGGAGATTTCCAAATCTTCATCTTTTTATCTCTTTTGACCAAATCTTCCATATTCTCACCAAGCTTGTAGAATTCTTTAATGACGATTTTGATCCATGCGCGCTTTCATTACTTGTTTCTTTTCGCGCCTCATACAAATCTATAATTCCAACACTCTTCATCTTTCGTGAGTTTAGTATCGGAGTACATGGAGGTTTTCATTGTTTAGACTCATCTAGACCAAATTTCTTAAGCATTTCCTTTTAATATACTTAGATTGATGTAAGAAAAATACCATCTTCATTTTGATTTATTTGTAAAATCACGGAAGAAGTTAAGTTCACCCATCATGCTCATTTCATAACTCGTCATGCATGATTTTGGCAAATTCATCACACATGTCTTGACAAGTCGAACCGAATATAATGTCATCGACATATATTTGAACAATGATGAGATTTGAACTTTTCTTCTTAGTATAAAGAGTGTTATCTACCATTCCCATTTTATTTTCATGTTTAATAAGGAAAGCTTTTAATCTATCATACCAAGCTTTGGGTGCTTGTTTTATGACAATATAAATGCTTTCTTAAATTTTATAAACATGATTCGGTTTTTCGAAATTAATGAATCCTGGAGGTTGTGCCACGTATACCTCCTCATTGATAAAACCGTTTAGGAATGCACTTTTTACATCTATTTGGAATAGTTTAAAATCTAAGGCATAAGCATAAGCTAATAATAATTATAATGGAACTCAAGTCTAGCAAACCGGGCATATTTGGTTTTCATCAGTAATCGATTGCCTCTTGTTGGTTGTAGCGACTTGAGCAACTAACCTAGCCTTATTTTCCGAGAACAATACCGTCTGTCTAATTTATTTCTAAATACCCCCTTATTTCCTATGATTGTCTATTCCTAGGTTGAGGAAACTAACTCCGCAAACGTCGTTTAGCAACGAATTGATTTCATTTTCTTTTGCATGGAGACTATCCAACTTTCATCTCCTAATGCTTCATTCACATTCTTAGTTCTATAGCTGATATATTAAAACAAAAAGAAGTTACTTTGGTTTGGGTCTTGTGATCTAAGGGTAATTTGGTTCAAAGGTTTCCCTATGACATTTTTTTAATGGGTGGTTCTAGATTCCTTAATGTTGATTATTTTACTAAACCTCTTAAAGGTTTAATCACAATGTCGTTTCTAGGTTTTTCTTTTCGGTGTCCCCTAATTGTTTTTCTTTATGTCTAAGTCATCATCCACCAAGGGTGATATCTTAGAGGGTGGAGGAGTTTCATCGAATGTCACGTTTAGTGATTCTTCGACTTTCCTAGTGTGTTTGTTTAGGATGATATAGGCTTTACTATTTCAAGAATAACCTAAAAAGACACCTTCGTATAACTTTGGGTCAAACTTGGTAATGGTAGTTTTTTGTGTTTTCAAAATGAAGCATTTTCATTCCAAACACTCTTAAAATAATCTCAGTGTAGGGTTTCTTACCTCTTAAGAGTTCTGGAAGTGTTTTTCCTAGAATGGCTCTAATGAGAATTCAGTTGAGAATATATGTTGAAGTATCTACGGCGTTACACCAAAACTTTTGTGGTAACGATTGCCCATTCAACATAGTCCTACTCATTTCTTGAAGTGTCCTATTTTTCCTTTTGACCACGCCATTTTTTGATTTGAGGTGTGCGTGGAGCCCGAGAGTTCTGTGTAATACCGTTGGTAATGCAACACTCTTTAAAATTGCACCTCATTATCAAATTCTCTACCAGGAATCTGTTCCAATGTCACTACTGAACTGTCTAATTGGTTGTTGGATTTTCCTACTAAAATATTTTGAATTGATCGAAAGCTTAGGTTTTTCCTTAAGAACGCTCCTGACTTAGTCCAAGTATACCTAGAGTAGTCATCTACTATGACTAGGGTGTAACGGTTTCCTCCGTAACTCCGTACGGCGGATAGTAGGGGTGAGTAAAAGAAACCGAACCGAAAACCGAAAAAACCGAACAAAAAAACCGACCGACACTAAAAACCGATAGTTCGGTTTTAATTTTTCAAAAACCGAAAAATTTCGGTTCGGTTTCGGTTTTTTTCGAAAAAACGTACCCGTTTATTAAAAAAAAAAAAAAAAAAAAAAAAAAAAAACCGAAGCCGAACGACAGAACAAACCAGTTTTATAATAATATATCATTAATTATAATATAAATAATAAATGATACTATAAATTTTAAATTCATATTTATTTTATGGATGAAATTATTATAATATATATTATCTTAATGTTTATAGATATGTTTGTCGTGTACATGTGTTTTCTTGACAATATATTGTTAAAATGACAATGTTCATACTATGTGTATTTTCATATGCATGTGTGTGTCTCTCATTTATATGTGTATAATTGTAAAAATTTGTGTAAACATTATTAGGCTCATATTGACAAAAAAAATTAAAAAAAAAAAAAATAAACCCAATTTTTGACGTAAAACATGTTATTGATCTAAATTAGACCAACCAATTTAAAGGTTTGAACCGAAAAACCCGAAACCGCAAAATTGAGAAACCGAACAAAAAAAACAAACGCAAAAAAAAAAAAACCAAGCAGTTTCGGTTTTTGGTTTTATAAAAACCGAATATTTCGGTTCGGTTTCGGTTTTAGTCAAAAACCGACCCAAACCGAACCGTGCACACCCCTAGCGGATAGACAGAAGAGATCCATATGGAGAAGTTCTAAGCATCTAGTCGTTGAGACTATATTCTTAGCTTTGTGACTAGCGTGAGCTTGTTTTCCCATTTTGGCAAGCATACACAAATGTGCAGCCAAACTTAAGCTTATGGTAAGTTCTAACTTAATTTCATAGAGGCCAACGATTTAATGAGACGGCATATTTTGCGTGTCCTAATCTCATATGCCAAAGGTTGGAATTTCATCAATCGTTGTGGACAAATTTGATTCATTTGGCTTATTTCCTTAAGATTTCATCAACATATAAGCCTATCCTCCCTATATACCTCTACCTAGACTTTACGTCTCCCTTACCGGATTTCTACTTATCATGTTCAGAAAAAGTTACTCTACACTTATTGTCACATATTTGTTCTCTTACTTAGCAAATTAAATCCTAAGTTATCAACATGTTCTACATGATCTATTTTGAGAGAGTCGTTAGAAATCGTCATACCTTTGCAATGATGTTACCGCGAAAATTACTACCAACAAATGAAATTACCTCCAATTATGCCTTGTAAATGGAGAGAATTTTCGGTTACCCGTTCATATGTTCTAGCGCATCCTCTATCCTTGTTCATTTGTCGGGCTCCAAGTCGACTCCAAGGCATTCTATTTATTAAGACACTAACTCAAATATTGGTCTCCCAATATCTCATTGGGTCCAAAGTAGTTAGTGCCAAACATCCCTTGCATTTGATGCAATTGGTTGGGATGTGAGAATGGAAGACATATTTTCCATGGCATGTAACTTTGACGTGAAAAGTTGTTCTAACTTACGGGAAAGCCATGAGGTTAGTTTTGTCGACCAACGTGTCTTTTTGGTTGCGGTGTTTTAGGACGAGAATAATTATTATTGACTCTTCTAGGAGGTGGAGTTTTTGATCTAAAATTGAGTTTTGAAAATCCAACTCCGGGTTTAGATAATGGCTTATAGAATTGTTAAAGTTCATTGTCACTAGCAACTGGAATTTTGACTTTGTTTACAATTATGTGTTTTGGTCTAGGACCTATAATAGATTTTTGAAAAGACACAGTTTTCTCAGATCCAGGCGTTGCTGGTGGCGGTCCCATATTTATTTTGGGGGCCGCCTGAACATTAAGGGGGCCGCCCATATTTATGGGACCTCCATCAGGAGACGCCTTTTTTTGAGCTTTTACAAATTTTATTTTCTTAGTTCCACTAGATAATTCTTCAAATGAATTAAACCCTAAACCTAATTTATCACCAGAGGGTTTTTGATTATTTATCATTTCATTTAAGCAATGTTGTTGGGAATTAAAGAGCTTGTACAAGATATGCTGCTGAAGAACTTAGTACCGTTAGTTAAAGAACTTAGTACTGTTAGTTATCGTTAGTACTGCTAGTACAATGTTAGTACTGTCAGCATATAGTTAGTACTGTTAGTTATATAGTTAGTACTGCTTATAAGATATGCATGATCTGTTAACGCTTTTTGTAAGCCTATTAGGGTTTTTCCTTGGTGTATAAAAGGAACTCTTACGGCATAGTTAGAAAATATATATTAATAGATAATAGAAGCAGATCAATATTTATAGATTAATTGTTAGGCAAAACATATAGTTGTTTTGTGATTTGTTTAATATAAGTGAAAGTTCTGTGTTCATTGTTTGATTGTTTCTTCTGAATATATAAAGGTTAATTCCGCATAGTCTTTATATATACACCACAAGGTTTCTAATCTAGTTGTTTAGATTTATCTAAACAGAACAAAAGATCCATTCAATTGGAACTATCATAATGCATATACTCAAAAAATAAATGATTTAAATCAAATGATTTCGGATATGAAAAAGGAGCTTTGTGCACATCTTAAACCATCTCCATAATGTCACAAGCAAAAGAGGCTCAGATTAAGCTTTACAAAACTTGTGAAGACAAGGAACTTGATAAAGTCATTGCTTTAGAAAAAAAGTCAAGGTTTTGAATGATATTATATATAAAACCGGCCAATCTGTTCAAACAATGAATATGCTTAATCGTAATTGTAAAACGAATTTTGCAAAACCTGAGTTCCTCAAGAAAGCTCAAAGAGTGAATCCTCGTCTGTATGATATAGGTTGCTACAATGATAATCTTGCGTTAATGTTAGCCTCTGATTCTGACGAAACGATTCGTCTTGAAAAAGAACGTCGATCAAAATTAAACGATTTAATCAAACCGTTTGAAGGTATTATTTGTTGGTGTTCTTTTACCAACTTTGTGCATTTTATTTCTTTTTTTTAAGACAATTTTTTTTATATTTTTGATTTTTTATATATTTTTATGATAACTATACTAAAAAGAAAAAGAAAATATTTTTTTACTTTTATATATATATATATTTTTGGATTTTTGATTTATTTAACAAAAATGAGACTTTCGAGGACGAAAGGATCTTCAAACCAATTTCAACAAACGTAAACGACGGAATCTTTAACACAAGTCCCCGGTAGCGGCGCCAAAAACTGATAGTAGTATTTATACTATATATAAAATATACTATATTAATCCAAAAGAGCAATTAA